>CM050173.1:71984886-72247386 GCA_027410445.1 Discoglossus pictus
ATAGAGTTTCCAGGAATACCAGGCACCAGGAGAGGGAGGGATATATGGGAAATCGAAACTGAGAAAACAGAAAGTGAAAGTGGTGCTGAGGTCCAAATATGTCACAAAACCCTGACCCCAACACAAAATGTCCCTACTTGTGATGGATCCACGCCATCTGCAGGTACAATAAAAACAATAAATGTAATCACTTCTTTATACCAGCCAACTGTGTACTATATATAATATATATATATATTCTATATATATATATATTATATATAATATATATATATCACATATTATATTTGTCCTGCTACGAATCGTCGTCACGCTGTTTGCGTGGTCCGTACGATTTAGCGGGCTTAGCGATGAGCGCCACAGGCGCTCATCGCCACTGCGAGCCTCGCGCAGCGAGGCGAGCAGTTAAACCGTAGTATTTTGCCAATGAGCGCCGCAGGCGCTCATTGCAAGCGGGCCTCGCATAGCGAGGCGAGCCGTTAAACCGTACCAAAAAAATACGGTCGCAACTCGCGAACATGAAAAAAAATACAAACACAATAAATACACACAGCACATACATAAAAAGCTTACCGACAGCAAGAGGGAGCATCCACGACCTCAAAAAACAAAGTTACACCTTCATTTAGCTCAAAATAAAAGAGTTTAGACACTAAAAAATTCTCAAAGTGAGAGAAAAAATGGCGGCCGAACAAAACGAAAACGAGGCTACAGCACTCTAGCCACGGAAAACACGTACGGATAATCAGCTAAGACGCATACCACACATTACCCGCCATTAAACGATAATGCGGAAGTAAACAACTACGCTAACGGTTTCGGCTCGCGCACGCACACTATTACACTGCACACGTTTATCACGCTTACACAGCACCTCCACACCACTAATGCTGCAGCAACATCAACACAGATTGCCAGCTCTTCAACACAATGCATAAAAATAGGTAAATTATATTCATTTATTAATTTGAATTATATATTTCAGTAGTACACACAAAACAAAATTAGCTACCTTACAATTCCATATGTATATTAATAACCAAACAACTTTCCAAACATACACATCTCATTGCCATCATTTTTTGACGGGCAATACCCTAGGGGAGAGAGAGAGAGAGAGAGAGAGAGGGAGGGAGGGAGAGAGGGGGAGAGGGAGAGAGGGGGAGAGGGAGGGAGGGAGAGAGAGAGGGGGAGAGGGAGGGAGGGAGAGAGGGGGGAGAGGGAGGGAGGGAGAGAGGGAGAAGGTGAGGGAGAGTTGAAGAGTTGGAGAGAGGGAGAGTTGGAGAGAGGGAGAGTTGGAGAGAGGGAGAGTGGGAGAAGGTGAGGGAGAGGGAGAGAGTGAGAAGGAGAGGGAGAGAGGGAGAAGGAGAGAGAGAGAGAGAGAGAGAGAGGTTTATTTAGACTCCCAGCTCCCAGTGGTGAAGCTTCTGCTGATGCAGCAGGTGCAAAACCCCGTGGCCCACAACAGACTAGGCGCCCTCTGCTACTGCCCTCTGTAGAAGGAACTGGCAATCTACTCCAGTACCTTTGTCATGAAAACCTAATGGAAAAGCACAACCAAACACAATATATGTGTGGTGCTGAGGTCCATAGGGTCATGGAGAGTCTGGTACAACTGAATAACTAAACACACAACAGACTCCTTTCCACCAGCCATCCAACTAGTAAAACTTCTGCTGTTACTGCACATATTAAAAAAAACTAAATAATTAATTAATTATTATTCTTATTAATAACGGTTCATTGGCCAAGCTAAGGTATTACCTAAAAAATCCACTTTCAAGAGATAGAGCAGGGTAACTGCATTTGGAGTTCCCAGAAAATAATCAGAAAGTGAAACTTGTATATAGGGTGTTATATATAGAGAGCAGAGTCCACATACTGCCAAATAATCCTGCTGCCTTCCTAACAGATGCCAGGTCCTGTACACTCAGCAGAGCCTCTGTGATATACTCAGTCCTCTCTTACAGTCACGCTCACACTCATATCTTACTAGACTCTCACAACCTCCTAGCACTCACCTTCTCTGACAACCCGAACGCCCATGATGGAGGACACCAGCCCGTTCAGGTTCCCTGTGGCCGTCCAGTGGGATTTGGGGCATGAAAAACTGAAACAAGTGAAGAACAAGCTGCTCCTGCACTTCCAGAGCAAGAACAAATCTGATGGAGGGGAGTGTGAGCTCAGAGACATGCACTGCAGCCAGGGACACATCCTCATATACTTCACGCAGGAGTCAGGTATGGGGCAAAAAGGGGGGCAAACATGGGGAGGGGGTACGGGGGAAGTGAATAGAGAGAGGAAGAAGATGTGGACAGCAGAAGAAATTTAAGTAAATGAGTGTCAGTTTCACATCACAACACCAAGGACCACTGAATATTATACCTAATTTGTTAATTATACCATGGACAGCTGGTGGTTGACCTTGGAAAGGCAATATTATTGGGGTTTAGAGCATGGGTATGGTGTTGTGTCAAGGATACACAGAGGAGGGAGGGGGAAGGTGAAACCGGGGGAGGGAGAGGGGGAAAAGAGACACAGGGGAGGGAGAGGGGGAAACAGACACAGGTGAGGGAGAGGGGGAAAGAGTCAAGGGGAGGGGGAAGAGACATGTGGGAGGGGCAGGGGAAAGAGACAGAGGGGAAGGGAGAGGGGGTAAGAGACACAGTGGAGGGAGAGGGGGAAGAGGCACATGGGAGGCATTGGGAGAGGTGTGAAAAGGAGCACAGGAGAAGGAGGGGGAAAGGAGACCTCTGGAGGGAGACGGGAGGAAGAGACACAGGGGGAAGAGACATAGGGGAGGAGAGGTGGGAAAGATGGGGGAGAAATAAAATGTATAACTCTATATCATGCCGCCATTTTTGAAGGGGCAAGTCGCTACTATAATATATATGTCGTACTGCGAGTTTGTGTGTAACTCTCGCACAATTGCAGCCTTGAAAATTGCAACAGTTGCAGAGTGATTGCAAGCACATGGCAGAAAGCCAAAATCATGAATCATGCTTAGTTACAATACCTGAGGGTGTAAATCTGCAGGCTTCAAAATTGCAACAGTTACAGAAAGATTAAATTGTATAAAGCTCAGAAGTACATGGCAGAAAGCCAAAATCGCAAATCATGTTTCAATATGTAGCATTTCAGGATCTGATCATGATCAAGTAAGCAAGACCCGTAACTTACTGCTTAGACAGAGCCAAACCAGAAATGTGATGAGGCTTAGGGAGAGAGTGGGGAGAGAGAGGAGGGAAGGCGAGAGAAGGAAGGAGGGGGAGAGAGAAGTAGGGGGAGAAACAGTGAGAAGGAGGGAGAGTGAGAAGGAGAGGGAGGGAGAGAGAGAGAGAGATAAAAGGGGAGGAAGGTAGAGAGAGGAGGAGGGAGAGATAGAGAAGGAGTGAGGAGGGAGGGAGAGAGAGAGAAGGAGTGACAGAGAGATAGAAGGAGAGGGAGAGAGTGAGAGAGAGAGAGGGTGCAGAAAGAGAAAGAGAGAGAGAGTGAGCACAGAGAGAGAGAGACAGGGTACACATAGTGAGGGTGCACTAGTATGTATATATATATATATATATATATATATATATATAGTATAGCACTTTTGTAGGTGTACAAACATTGATAGAGATGTATTAAGCATCTAAATGGTGCCAATGTGCATCACTGCTTCAATGTGCTCTATCTTCTCTAGGAAAAACAGTTATTACATCACTTTGCACCCCAACATAGCTCCTGTAATAGCTTAGTAAACCCTCTATTCATTGCAGCAGGCCCGGCACATCTTGTTTCTTGTCTGTTTATCCATACGATTGTCTTGGCAAATATAGTGGAGTTGGTTGCCAGTTCCTTTTCCAGTAGACTGTGGTTTGTCTGCAGATCCTATCTGGTACCATAGGATTTTCTTCTACATTTACCGTTTAGTGGTGTGAAAACATTTGCGGGCTTGCAGAATTGTAGCAGTTGAATAGTGATTTGCGATTTTAGCGATCGTAACTCTTGCGGATGGGAAAGATCAAAGGCTTACATAGGGCGTAAGTTACGGTTGTAACAACTGCACGAATTTCAAGCGTCCTTACTAATAGTGTTTGCTGTAGGTCGTACGGTTGTTTGTAAAAGTCGTATGTGTTTGGTGGTGTTTGGAGGCTTTAGGGGTCATGTAGCCTCGTTTTCGTTGGCCATTTTTTCTCTCGCTTAGGGGATTATCGAGTGTCGAAACATTGTAAATTGGACTGAAATCGAGGTGTAAGCTGTCTTCCAGATGTCCTGGGTCCCCCCCCCCCCCTTGCTGTGGGTAAGGTTTTTA
This sequence comes from Discoglossus pictus, assembly GCA_027410445.1. Classification (NCBI taxonomy): domain Eukaryota; kingdom Metazoa; phylum Chordata; class Amphibia; order Anura; family Alytidae; genus Discoglossus; species Discoglossus pictus. Next base: position 71,989,178 of record CM050173.1, read on the forward strand.
TTTTATTTTTCTGTGTATTTTGTGTTTTTTTAATATTTTCCGCTGTGCGCTGGTTGTCCGTTAAGGTCGTATTTGTTTGTTAAGGTCGTCCTGCGGGTCGTATTTTTTTGTGTAAGTCCATAGTTAGTCATTGCGTGTTTTGTGTTTTTTTTTAAAGTCTCGCTTCTGTGGGCATTTTTAACCGCTTGTGAGGCGCTGTAGAGCCTCCACCTCTGCAAATGCGGCCACTCACGAAGTCATAGGGGGTCATCTCCACCAGCGCAAGGAGAGCCTTCAAGTGCCTGCAAGTGTTAGCAATGACCCTTATTGTTGAGAACTATATACGTGATAGCCATTGATTTTAAGTTTTCATTTTATTGTTCTCTAATATCAAGCACAGCGACAAAATATTATACAAAGTTTTTGTCATTTTTGCCATGAAAAGGAAGCCAGTTTTAGAACACCTTAAAGCTGCACTATTTTAACATTATTTCTAACAATATTACATATTTAGTTATATTGATTACTGTAGTTATTTAAAAAAAATTTTTTTAGATGTCTGACTATTTCTCACAGTATACATGTCACTCTTTCTTCATTTTATTAATGATAACCTGTCTATCATATCTACTGTACATATAGCTGTTTAATAACCTGCATTAAGGAACATACTGCAATAAAACTCCTCCATACATATAATTGTGATATTCATGGAAGGAGGCTGGATTTTTCTAGCTCCAAGGCATATAACAGGTAGGATCACATATATAGTTGTCAGCAGTGTGGCTTGCCAAAAGATGTTGCTAATGCTGCGCTGCTGATGAGCGCCATAGGCACTCATCCCTATGACCCTCATCCTCTCTTTCCCCCTCTCCAATTACCCCCCCCCCCCCAATTACCTGCATTGCGCTGCTCCTGCTGCTATCCAGCGTGTCGTCTGTGTTGGGACCCGCGTCACGTCATTACCATATGCCGGGTACCAAGGACCCGATGGACAGCAGCAGGAGTCCCATGACTCCCATCACCCCCTCCTCCCTCCTCTCATCCTCCCCTCATCCTCTCCCTCCCCTCAACCTCTCCATCTCCTCACTCCCCTCTCCTCACTCCCCTCTCCTCACTCCCCTCTCCTCACTCCCCTCTCCTCTCCTCACTCCCCATCCTCCATCACTCTCTCCCTTCTCCCTTTCCCCCTCTCCAATTACCCCCCCCCCTCACTTACCTGCATTGCGCTGTTCCTGCTGCTGTTCAGCGCGTCTTCTGTGTCGGGACCCGGTATATGCTAATGACGTGACTCGCATTACATCATTAGCATATACCGGGTCCCGACACAGAAGACACGCTGGACAACAGCAGGGAGAGGGGGGAAAGAGACACAGGGGAGGGGGAAAGAGACACCGGGGAGGGGGAAAGAGACACCGGGGAGGGGGGAAAGAGACACAGGGGAGGGAAAGAGACAAAGGGGAGGGGGGAACAGAAACAGGGGGGAGAGACACAGGGGAGGAGCAAAGAGACACAGGGGATGGGGTGAAGCAAACAACAAATAGGACAAAATAACAGAAAAAGTCAATGTGCATAACTATTCACCCCCCTAAAGTCAATACTTTGTAGAGCCACCTTTTGCGGCAATCACAGCTCCAAGTCACTTTGGATAAGTCTCTATGAGCTTGCCACATCTTACCACTTTGATTTTTGCCCATTCCTCCTTACAAAACTGCTCCAGCTCCTTCAAGTTGGATGGTTTGCGCTTGTGGACAGCAATCATTAAGTCTGACCACAGATTTTCTCGGCTTTGACTAGGCCATTCCAACACATTTACATTTTTCCCCTTAAACCACTCAAGTGTTGCTTTAGCAGTGTGTTTGGGGTCATTGTCCTGCTGGAAGGTGAACCTCCGTCCTAGCCTCAAGTCACGCACTGAGTGGTACAGGTTTTGCTCAAGAATCTCCCTGTATTTAGCTCCATCCATCCTTCCCTCAACTCTGACCAGTTTCCCAGTCCCAGCTACTGAAATACATCCCCAAAGCATGATGCTGCCACCACCATGTTTAACTGTGGGGATGGTGTTCTTTGGGTAATGTGATGTGTTAGGTTTGCGCCAGACATAACATTTTCTTTGATGGCCGAAAAGTTCAATTTTAGTCTCATCAGACCAGAACACCTTCTTCCATATTATTATTATTATTATCTTTATTTATATCGCGCCAATATATTCCGTTGCGCTGTACAGGGGGTTAGTACATGGCAAAAAACAAACTTAACACCTTAAAGAATGGAGGGCCCTATTTTTGAGCATATAATCAAATGTACATAGTGCTAGTTTCCAAGACACGGACACACAATTGAAAACTCGCAAACTTACACATTTTGAGAGTCTCCCATATCCCTTTTCGCAAACTCAAAATGTGCCAATTAGTTTTTTGCTAAAAGTAATGGTTTTCTTCTGGCCCCTCTGCCATAAAGCCAAACTCTATGGAGCGTACAACTTTTTTTCGTCCTATGTACAGATACTCTAGTCTCTGCTGTGGAACTCTGCAGCTCCTCCAGGGTTACCTTAGATATCTGGGTTGCCTCTCTGATTAATGCCCTCCTTGCCAGGTCCGTGAGGTTTGCTGTTGCGCCATGTTCTTTCCATTTGGTTATGATAGATTTGATGGTGCTCCTGGGGATCATCAAAGATTTTGATTTTTTTTTTTTTAACCTAACACTGACTTATACTTCTCAACAACATTGTCCCTTACTTGTTTGGAGAGTTCCTTGGTCTTCGTGGCAGTGTTTGGTTATTGGTGCCTCTTGCTTAGGTGTTGCAGCCTCTTGGGCCTTTAAAAAAAGGTGTGTATATGTAATGACAGATCATGTTACACTTAGATTGCACACAGGTGGACATCATTTCACTAATTATTTGACTTCTGAAGGTAATTGGTTGCACCAGAGCTTTTTATGGGCTTCATAACAAAGGGGGTAAATACATACGAGCATGCCAATTTTCTGTTTTCTATTTCTAAAAAATAGTTTTATGTATATATTTTTCTCATTTCACTTTACCAACTTAGACTATTGTGTTCTGATCCATCACATGAAATTCAGATTAACAAAATATTAACGTAAGGCTATAATGTAACAAAGTAGGTAAAAATTCAAAGGGGTGAATACTTTTGCAAGGCACTGTATATATATTATGGGTCAAAGCTTTCATGGGAAAGAGATACTGCTCCGTGGCCCTCTGGTAACACATAGCTAAGTTTAATTTTACTAGTTTTTGTGGCCCCTAATCATTTAATCCCCCCCCCCCCCCCCAAGTTCCTACACCCCTGCAGTGGATAATTGATTCCAGTAGGAAATCTTCTGATTAAAAATCCCACATAACCCCTAATAAATACAAATGCATGCAGGAGGTTTATGACCCCCGCTGCCAATGCTCCCCTCTCTCTCCTCCCCTCCCACAATAAAGTATATGAGCTTAGATGTTTTCTCTACACACTGGCCTTCACTCCCCCCCCACTCCCTTAGGCATTGAGGTATGGGCCATTAACCCCTAGCAACCCCTTATCTATCCTAATGTCCTAAATAAATTACAATTTCTCCATAGGAATCCCAATGAATCTCCTAATCCTTTTCCCCCCAATGGGAATACCTTTGACCCCCACACGCCATTTTCATATTATTATTATTATTAATTATCTTGTATTTGTAATGGGCCAACATATTCCGCAGCGATGTACAGGGGATAAGAACAAGGAAATATACAATACCAACAACTGCAGAAGATGGAGGGCCCTGTTTTGAGCTTTAAGTCTTGTAAAAGGTGGTTTTTTTTTCGAAGGCACCCTACAAGAATGGAAACTCGCTACTTACAATCCAAGGGGATGGAGGCAGAAACCTGGGGAAGAATAGCAAGTTTGGAAAGGAAGTGAGATATTACACAGGGAGATGTAAAGTGAGAGGCACCATTATGTGGAGGGCAAGAAGGGTGAGATGGTTCTAATGGAGAAGAGAATGGAAAAAGGAAAGAATTGTCTGAAGAAAAGGCATGAGGATATGAGGAAGAAGGCATGAGGAAACATTGTGAAAGGGTTAATACAAATAGTTAGCAGATGCTGCTAGTTAGTTAGGTGCAGAAGATTTGCGTGACTCAATAAATTAAAACCAGACAATGGCGGGTTGGGATTGCTTAGTTGTGGAGAGGTTTAGGAGCCATGAATCAGACGGAGAGAGATCGACCAGAGAGCAGTCTGCAATGAAATCTCCCATGAGGGCCACTATAGACCCCCATGCCATATATAAACTTCAATGGCATGGGGTCCATATGGGCCTCTACCTCTACTTATCTCCATGAACCCTGCCACAGAACCTAATATTAACCCCCCCCATGCAAATCCCTATGGCCCACTATGACACCATAACCTAACACAATAGGGGAACCTATATTCCCATAGCCCTTAAAAAACCTTCCTTAACTATCTAGCCTAAAATATCACAGAAAATCAAAAATCACTACAACAACAAAAAATCTTCAGTAGTGAAAAAAATATAAATTCATTTTAAATAGTAAATAAATTACAATTTGATTATCTGATTGGGTCTTTAAATAGATAGATATAGGGATACTGATGGTTGGATGTTAGAGCTAGTGTAATATTGCAATTTGTCACAAGGTGCTCTAAATTAGGGAACTGCCATAAATCAGTGCCACAACTGTGTTTTTTAATCACATATATAGTTGTGGATCTTGCGATGTTGCTGACATTTGCGATGTTGGCAACGCAAAGTGAGGGTGCAACCGCGAGCATTGCAAAGCGAGGCGAGCAAGCGGCGCTGTCACACATGCGAGGCTCGCAAAGCGAGGAGAAGCAGTCGCACAGCACTTAGCTGCAATGAGCAACAAAGGCGCTCATTGCAGCCAGCGGTCCCATCACAAATGCGAGCCTCGCAAAGCGAGGCAGCCGTACAGCACTTAGGTTGCAATGAACGGCAAAGGCGCTCATTGCAGCCAGCGGTGCCGTCACACATGCGAGCCTCACAAAGTGAGGCGAAGCAGCCGCGCAGTACTTAGGCTGCAATGACAGCCAGAGGAGCTCATTGCAGCCAGCGGCGCAGTACTTAGGCAAGCCCCTCAAAGAAAGGCTCTCCTGCGGCGCAGCATTGTTCAAGCGGGTAACTCTAAAACCCCACCCAAAAAATTAAATCATGTACAAAAAATAACACTTACACACAGCACAGGGGGAGACACAGGAAGCCTGGGAGTGAGGTTGCAATCGAATTTCACCCATATTTGGTGTTTTTTATCACTCAAAAATCGCCTAAACGTGGCAAAAAATGGCGGACGAAAAATGCAAAATTTTTGAAACAGCATGAAAACAAGGCTCAGCAACACCAGGCTCGCAAAACGTACAAAATAGAAGACAGTAACACTTACACGAACAACGCCAGCCATGCGGGACTTAATAAACCAACAGCTGTCACCGTGTGCCACACAAGCATTCAGCACACACACAGAGGAGAAAGACACAGGGGGAAAATGCTGGAAAGAGACACATGGCATTCCAAAGCACTAAAGTTGCAGCTTAACGAACACTGCAATAAGCGGCCCGTACAGTAGGCAAGATAAAAGGCTTGCAATGAGCGCCAAAGGTGCTCATTGCAAGCCACGCGATGAGCGCTGAAGGAGCTCATCGCGGGGCTCACGATGAGCACTGCAAGCGGGAGAGGCTTGCAATGAGTGCAGAAGGAGCTTATTGCAAGCCCCGTGATTAGCACCAAAGGCGCTCAGCATTGGGCTCGCGCTGAGCACCAAAGGTGATCAGTGCAAAGAAGGAAACTTGAAGTACACAGGGGGAGAGGCTCGCAATGAGTGCTGGGCTCACAATGGGCACCGAAGGTGCTCAGAGGAACAAAAGCCTCACATTGTGTGGCAAACAGCATTGTCAGCCTTACAATTTTAATCCTGTCATTTTTGTAGGGCAATTTCCTAGTTAAAAATATATCTTGATCTTAAAAAGATGTGACAATTGTATTTATAGCTTGATTTCTTATTTTTTTTTTATTTTGTGTTAAAATATGATGTATTTATTGACAATGTATCAGAGCATTTATTCATAGGCAATGCGGTTTTGTGATGTGTATTAATCCCTTGAGTGTTGTGTTATATCATAAAATGGGCTAAATACTAACATATATTTTTTAATTGTAAATGTAAATGTCAAATAATTGTGAAATGTCCTCATTTTGTAGTGCTTTTTGTGCTATAGTTTCACTGGTAAGTGTTCTTTGGTACTCGGAAATCTTTCTTCTGCTTTTTGCAGTTACGGCAGTGCCCTTATTTGGGAGTGATCTGTAAAATCTTATTAGCATAGGGTTTGGGTAGCAAAGTCTAACAGAGTAACTCATTATGCTTTTCGGCTTTGTCATAAAGTTAACTCATAGCAGTAACCCATAGCAGTTTGCTTGCAATGTTTTATGGATGGATAATTAACATAGCTGTGTAGGAGTTACTGTGCTGCAGCACTCATAAATCATTTTTCAGGGATTATCATAGGGGCCTAAGATAGGAAGGCCAGCTAACCTAATCACTCAGTGGGAGGTCTTCAATGCTGAATGCCCCATTGTGTTAGTTTCACAATGGGCCTCTCTTAGACCTGTCCTTGCAAATAATTTGTGGATCACAGTATGTGAATTGCAAAACTATATATAAAAATACATACCAATATTAGGCATGTTTAACATAGTTAGAATCACTAAAATAAGTGCTAACTGCACAGTGTCAAAAACACACAAACACAAGGGAGATGCACAGAGTTTGAGGGTCTCCAGATCCTACTCAGCTCAAACAGGTAAACCCATGGTTATAACAGTGGTAGCCCCATGCTGGAAACAACAAAGCCCGTGTCATGTACATTTTACGCTGGCCCAGAAAAGGGTCTCTTTTGGCTCCTTTGTGGAAGAAAGAGAAGTACTGTATATACTCGAGTATAAGCCGAGTTTTTCAGCCCTTTTTTTAAGGCTAAAAAGGGCCCCCTTGGCTTATACTCGAGTCACTCTCCTCCCCCCGTGTCTTTCTAACCCCCCCGTGTCTCTCTAACCCCCCTGTATCTCTCTACCCCCCCCCCGTGTCTCTCTAACCCCACCCTGTGTCTCTCTAACCCCACCCTGTGTCTCTCTAACCCCACCCTGTGTCTCTCTAACCCCACCCTGTGTCTCTCTAACCCCACCCTGTGTCTCTCTAACCCCACCCTGTGTCTCTCTAACCCCACCCTGTGTCTCTCTAACCCCCCCTGTGTCTCTCTAACCCCCCCCCGTGTCTCTCTAACCCCCCCCCCTGTGTCTCTCTAACCCCCCATGTCTCTTTCCCTCCCCCCTCCTCATCCTCAACCCCCCTCCTCCTTCTGAACCCCCCTCCTCCTTCTAAACCCCCCTCCTCCTTCTAAACCCCCCTCCTCCTTCTAAACCCCCCTCCTCCTTCTAAACCCCCCTCCTCCTTCTAAACCCCCCTCCTCCTTTTCCCTTTCTAAATACCTCACCCTCTCCCTTTCCCCTCACTTACCTTCATCTGCAGCTTCTCCTTCCGGCATCTTGACCCGGCCAATGCTAATGACATGGCGCGTATGTGACGTCACGTCATTAGCATATACCGGGTGCCGACGCAGGAAGGAGCGGAGGCCGGAGGAGAAGCTGCAGATGAAGGTAAGTGAGGGGAAAGAGAGAGGGGGAGGTATTTAGAGGGGTAAAGTGAGGAGGGGGGGTTTAGACTGAGGAGGGGGGTTTAGAATGAGGAGGGGGGGTTTATAATGAGGAGGGGGTTTGAGGATGAGGGAGGGGAGGGAAAGAGACACGGGGAGTTAGAGAGACACCTCTAAATACCTCCCCCTCTACCTTTCCCCTCACTTACCTTTATCTGCAGCTTCTCCTCCGGCCTCTGCTCCTTCCTGCGTCAGCACCCGGTATATGCTAATGACGTGATGTCACATGCGTGCCACGTCATTAGCATTGGCCGGGTCAAGACGCCGGAAGGAGCGTGGAGGCCGGAGGAGAAGCTGCAGATGAAGGTAAGTGAGGGGAAAGGGGGAGGTATTTAGGGGGGTTTAGAATGAGATGGGGGGTTGAGGATGGGGAGGATGAGGATGGAGGTTGAGGATGAGGATGGAGGTTGAGGATGAGGAGGGAGGTTGAGGATGAGGAGGGAGGTTGAGGATGAGGAGGGAGGTTGAGGATGAGGAGGGAGGTTGAGGTTGAGGATGAGGAGGGAGGTTGATGATGAGGAGGGAGGTTGAGGATGAGGAGGGAGGTTGAGGATGAGGAGGGAGGTTGAGGATGAGAAGGGAGGTTGAGTATGTTGAGGGGATTGAGGATGGGGGGATTGAGGAGAGGGGTTGAGATTGAGGAGAGGGTTGAGGATGGAGGTTGAGAATGAGGATGGTGATGGTGATAAGGGAGGGGGGAAGAGACACAGGGAAGGGAGAGGGGGAAGAGACACAGGGAAGGGAGAGGGGGGAAGAGACACTGGGAAGGGAGAGGGGGGAAGAGACACAGGGAAGGGAGAGGGGGGAAGAGACACAGGGAAGGGAGAGGGGGGAAGAGACACAGGGAAGGGAGAGGGGTTGAGATTGAGGAGAGGGTTGAGGATGGAGGTTGAGAATGAGGATGGTGATAAGGGAGGGGGGAAGAGACACTGGGAAGGGAGAGGGGGGAAGAGACACAGGGAAGGGAGAGGGGGGAAGAGACACAGGTAAGGGAGAGGGGGAAAGATACACAGGGAAGGGAGAGGGGGAAGAGACACAGGGAAGGGAGAGGGGGGAAGAGACACAGGGAAGGGAGAGGGTGGAAGAGACACAGGGAAGGGAGAGGGGGGAAGAGACACAGGGAAGGGAGAGGGGGGAAGAGACCCGGGACAGAGAGGGGGGACACAAGGGGCAGCACATTTCCCACCCTCGGCTTATACTCAAATCACTCATTTTACCCAGTATTTTGTGGTAAAATAGGTGCCTCGGCTTATACTCGAGTATATACAGTGTGTGTGTGTGTGTGTGTGTGTGTATATATGTATATATATATATATATATATATATATATATATATATATATATACAGATTAATAATTACTAAATTACTAGGTTACCGGTCATTCACGGCTGTTTCAATCTTCAAATATATATATATATATATATATATATATATATATATATATATATATATAAAATGATACATTATGTGTATTATATTAAAATTAGTAATTTATTATTTATATATATCATAAACCTTTGTAGTTTGTGCAGCACCAACATATATATTATATTTATACTTCTGAAGCATCGGCATCTGTCCAATACAAAAGGTATCAAATTATACTGCAATACTCATTATATATACTATATATATATATATATATATATATATATATATATATATATACTATGTTCAGTAAGATCTAGACACACATCAGTGTGCTAAATTCAGGCTATAAGACCAAGAGTTTGTATCACACGCTTATATTAAACTCTCATTTTATATCTATTTGTATTGTTACATCCAGTGAGAGATAAAGTTCTCCAGAAACAGACCCACGAGATACAAATACCTGGTAAAGAGAAATTAAAGCTGGACGTCTGGTTACCGGAGGCTGGATGTCAAGATGGCAACAAGAATACAAGTGAGGAGAACACCCCAACGGTAAGTAAGGTCTGTATGTGATAAATAAATAAATCAATCAGAATATATAACAAACATTTCCGGATACAGCTGTTCTTGGTTTATAATCACATGTTTACATGTTTTTAGGAACCAAAAGAGAAGCAAAGTACACCAGATTCAGGTAATGGATAGAGATGTTCATTAATAATTCAGATTTGAAAATGTGCATAAATATTATCTGTTCTACTTTGTGACATCCATCTTATACTGTATATCATCATAAACCAAACACGTTTTGCTGCATATTGATCCTCTATTATTTTTTGCTGATTTTCTTTACTAAAACTTTATTTCTCTCATCCATTACCACCAACACTAAGCCCCTCACTAGTGTCATCAATAGAGTCAAAGACATTCTGACAACAGAATATCAGTGTCAGTGCTAGGACTCCTTGTGGAGATCATATGGACATTACGTATCGTTCGATCTATATGTTATTTAAATATCTATATCTATCAGATTGTTTTGTAACTTTTTAATAACATTGAACATGTGTGGGGAATGATATGCTCCACATAATTAAGAGTGGGAAGCTAACTGAAATTATCAGTGTCCTATTGGGGTATTTACTGTAACATACTTTTTTTCAGAAAGCTAAGGGCTTATATATTGATAATTATAAATGTTACCAATATGAAAATAACAGGAACCATCCTTATAAAGGGACTGTTCTTCTATGAATCAATCATGTCCTAGGATGTAAGCTGGTTATCAGGACATATTATTATTATTATTATTATTATTATTATATTTGTAGATTGACAAAATATTCTATAGCACTCAACAAAATACAATATACATGGATAAAATGTGACATACACCCGATGACAGTAAAAACATTGGTACAGAAGGAGACATGGTCCTGCTTTTGTAAGAACGTACAAGCTAAGAGATAATTGGGGTTGTAGGGACAAGAGTTGTCCCTACAAGTAGTAAGTGGTATCCCTCTCTGTTTTAAATAATGTTAGAATATCTTTATCTGAAGAATAGAGGAGAGCCTAATGTAGTGAGGTAGGGAATTCCAGAGAGCGAGGCTACTCTTGAGAAGTCCTGTAGTGAGTATAGAAGGATGTAATGATGGGACATTCATGGGAATAAGTTGAGGTGCATTTGGAGACAGAAGTAGAGTAGGAAGGTGCAATGCAATTCAGGGCTGTATGGGTTAATACTTGGTACAACTATATTTGGCTGCAGTTGCAGTTATGGTAACTCTTTACCAGTTTTGCACATTCATGTCCACCACTTCATATCAGCCTATTGCTTTGCTTGTGGGTTTTGTTTTTGTGTAAGGGTCTATAGACCCTGGTTTCTTTATGGAAATACTCAAATTGGTCATACTAACCATGAATAAAGGGGATATCTAGACATCATACCTACCATTATTTTCAGTCTTCTCTGTTTAATTGATGCAGTTTGCTGAGGGTGTTAGTACATAATGCTATAGGTAGTTGAGCTCTGATGAACTTAAAAAAATAAATTTATAGTAAGATTAAATGTTATCTATTTTCTCAAGTTTTGGTAAAACAGAAGGATTGTTCCAACTAATATAAAAAAAAAAATGTTTGCCTTGTTTTGGAAAGCAAAGTTGATTCTAAATATAAAATTGCCAAGATTTTGATAATAGACACTACTCAAAAGCTAAACTATTAATCACAATTATTTTTTCAAAATCTGAAATTTCTGGGAAAGCTGATTTCTCATGGGGCTTCCTCCTAGCTGCTTCTTGACCACTGCTGCCTTGAAATGAAGTGAGAGAGCGGTGCAGAGAAATTGGGTGTGAGCGCCAGTGAGCCTATGTGGTTGGTGCTCTGGACAGCTTCACCTAAATCCCCATGGTGGTGTGAGTAAGACTGTGGGTCTGTACTTTTGAGGCCTGGAAATGGGCTGTGGAGATTCCTGGGGCAAAAATTGCTGCTGGCAGAGGGGCCTGTTACAGAAATCTGGAGTTCTCCCCTGAAACCATGCTAACACCATGTGAAGGAACAAGACAGTGACCTGTGGGCTTACAAATTATTGTGTTTATCATAAATTGGGGCTTTTCATTCAGTTCTTGCATTGGACTGATTTTTAAATTGCTGACAAGTGGTTATATTATCCCTCTATTTTATAATTCCCAGTTCATCCATTTGCTACAGAGACACTCATCTAACACTGGCCCTATTCAGTTGTCCGATTCACAATTACATGAGACCCTTAATGGAGCCCGTAAATGTTACCGATATTCAATTGGCTACGTTTAGCTACTAGCATTTGATTTGCGATTTACAGGCTCACGTAAAACTACTGGGAAAGAAATGAAATGCATTATAATTAATTGCACAAGAGTCTCAAGCTTGCAAATCTACAATAAAAAAATATTTATTTTAAGTTTTATTTCCGTGTTATATCAGTCCCGGGAATATCATGGAACCCGCATGGACTAGAACAGTTGCTTTATTGATTTTTTTTTTATTTCTACATTTCTGGACTACGAGTCCAATCACAAATCGTACTTCTAAACACTACTTGATTGTAGTTTATACTCCCTGTTTTACGACGTCTTGATGTCAGTCTCATTTACTATTGGGTCTGTCTAAAGTGTAACTTTCGGCTTGCTTATCTGATCATGATCATGCCCTGAAAAGGCTGTGAGTCAGTAATTACAGATTAGTGTCAATTGAATACATCGAAATGTTTAGAAAAAATGTGTCCCACAGCCAAAAGTCCAGTTCGGAGGTAATTAGGGCATTGCAATTGATTGAGGCTCATTGTTAGCAATACTTGTGTAAATGCATCCCGAACTCTATTGCCACCTTGTGGCTCAATGTGAGAACAAATAGAGCAATATGTCACAATTAAGCTGTTTATCATCAGTCACTACTGCATTCCAACTCTGGTGTAAACTTCAGTTAATTATGAAAGACACCTACCCGTCCCAACATAGGGGCATGCATATGCACAAGAGGCATTTTAACAGGTTTATGATATAACTCTTAGAAAGAAAAAAAGAGAAAAAGAAAATAATTAAAAAAAGAAAAAAGAAAAAGCATAGATATGTAAGCAAAGGGAAAAAGATAAAAAAAAGAGGAAACAACAAAGAAGAAAAAAAAAAGAGGAAAAGAAAAAAAGAAGAAAAAAAAAAGAAAGGTAGTGGAGCCAGTTGGAGGGAGATGGCTGGAGTCTCAAAAAGACATGATACAAAGGACATTCAAGAATATTGTACACCAAAACCCCAAAACAACCTGCTAATTCTGCTAGACATTCTCAGAATGCGTACAGGGCTGCTCCAAACACTAAAGCAGATAGGCAAGAGTTGAAAGAACTGACCTCCTAGTTCAGGTTGGAAATAAAGTCAGAGGTGAAAAACATAGCAATAGATTTGACAGCAGAAATAAAGGCAGTAGACACCAAAGTCATACAACTAGAAGATAAATATAATAATCTCCTCAAGGTACATGCGGAAATGGAGAAAGTGGTGATCATGTTAAAGGAGGGGCAGATACACCTTAAATCCCTGCAAGAAGACTTGGAGAAAAGATCCAGGAGACAGAATGTATCAGTCCGTATCTTGCCTTAGTCTGTTAGGGACCTGCCTTTGTATATGAATGAGCTCTGTAGGGCTCTCCTGTCTGATCTATATGAAGATGAGCATAAGTTTGTTAGGATACACAGACCATTTGGTAGACAACAATCTCCTACAGAAAGACCAACAGCCCTGTTAAATTCCACCAACGTGTAAACCTATAGCACGTAACGAAGCCCGCTAGACTTACGGCTATTAAATTGGCCTTGTAAAACTACCCGCAAACGATCTGCGAGTAACATGTGGAAAAACCCAATAGGCTGTCAAAATCTGAACTCCGTTGCCGCAAAGCCTTTGATTAGTGATGTCGCAAACCTAAAATTTTCGGTTCGCGAACCGCGAACGAGAACCGCCGCAAATGTTCGCGAACCGTCGAACATCGGCGAACCGCCATAGACTTCAATGGGCAGGCAAATTTTAAAACCCACAGGGACTCTTTCTGGCCACAATAGTGATGGGAAAGTTGTTTCAACGGGACTAACACCTGGACTGTGGCATGCCGGAGGGGGATCCATGGCAAAACTCCCATGGAAAATTACATAGTTGATGCAGAGTCTGGTTTTAAGCCATAAAGGGCATAAATTACCTAACATTCCTAAATTGTTTGGAATAACGTGCTTTAAAACATCAGGTATGATGTTGTATCGATCAGGTAGTGTAAGGGTTAGGCCCGCTTCACAGTGACAGACCAAACTCCCCGTTTGGTCTGCACCGCAAACAACCACAAACAGTCCATTTGCACAACCGCAAACTCCCCATTTGCACAAGGTTGGATACCAAGATAGCCATGTCCCGTTCCTTGTCCTCACTGATGTCATTGAAGGTCCCTTCCTCCACCCAGCCACGTACAACACCAAGGGTCCCCGAAAGGTGACAACAAGCCCCCTGGGATGCCTGCTGTGTTTGGTCTTCCACCTCCTCAAAGCCACCTTCCTCCTCTGACTCCTCTTCTTCAGACTCCTCTCACTGCATTGCCTCTCTCTGCATTATTATAAGGTGTGTTAAGTAGTACTACTCTTATCAGTTTAAAACCTGTTACAGCACATATCAGGGGGCGCGTCTAAGGCCTGGATTTTTAGAACCAGGAGATGGAAAAAGATGCTTTGTTGGTCGTATAACTTCAATTTTGGGGCACGGCACGTGCAGTCAAAGGTGCCACCAGATAAGAGTAGTACTTACAAACACGCCACTCCTATCTGGTGGCACCTTTGACTGCACGTGCCGTGCCCCAAAATTGAAGTGATACGACCAACAAAGCATCTTTTTCCATCTCCTGGTTCTAAAAATCCAGGCCTTAGACGCGCCCCCTGATATGTGCTGTAACAGGTATTAAACTGATAAGAGTAGTACTTACAAGCACGCCACTCCTATCAGTTTAATACTTGTTACGTCACCTCTCAGGGGGCGTGTATAAGGCCTGGATTTTTAGAACCAGGAGATGGAAAAGATGCTTTGTTGGTCGTATCACTTCAATTTTGGGGCACTTTGTGACATTAGCTTCTTACGCTCAAACATGTCCTTTACAGGCACCTGACTATGGGCAGATGAGCAGGAACTGCTCAAGGCGAGAGACGGAGTGGCGGATGGTTGAGAGGGGGCAAGGAGGACAGCAGTGGTTGATGTGGCTTATGATGCTGCTCCAGGAGGAGGATGGCGGCTTTGAGTTTGTGTGCTGCTTGTACTCATGTGTTGGTCTGGAGTCACCCAAACATTAGGTCTCAACCTGTAGAGGATAAGGGAACCAGGCTACTCTAGACCTCATTCATCATTACAGGTTTTGACAGATCGGTACTATGCGTGCAAGCTACTGTGACAACAGATATGAGTGGCACTGTGCACTTGCAGAAGTTGGTAGAGTAGACGCTGTAGCTCTGACACACACGCTTGCAGACATCTAACTGCTATGCAATCTATCACAGTACAATTTTTTTTTTGTTTTAAATGTACACTACTGTTACACCACATATGAGTGGTGTGTTAAGTAGTACTACTTTTTTGGGGGTTTGGTTGTTGAAGCCACAGTGCAGCATCAGAGGCCAGAAAAATTAGGCATGTACACATGCCTGAAAAATTAGGTATTGTTGATCTTGCAGCGAGCAGAGAAGAAGGTAGGCCTGATTCAACGCCCCATCCCTGCATATCCACACTCAGAGATTGAGGGGGCGACCCTTACAAGGCCACGGGCCGGAGATATAAAGGGGGGCCATCCCAAATAACAAGCGGGGACAAAGGTAGTGAAGGGGACATAGAGGCCCATGGACTGACGGTCGCCATCTTGGCAGGAAAAGGGCCCAGCAATTAAGCCAAACTGACCCAGCACAGGCAGCTACTTGAGTCAAACGCTGTACAATTACACCTTAATAAAGCTGAAACATGCAGCAGCAGGGATTCTAAACGGCCACACGGGGACAAGGAGGCTAACAGCCCCCACAGTCTCTGCACCACTCTTTTTAACAGATAACCCAATGGGCTAACCAGGAGGTTATTATTATTATTGGAGGAATTATTAGTGTCTTTACCCCCCAAGAGAGGACATAATATACGGTATCTTTAGACTACCTGATGGCCAAACCTCCTTTAGCCCCAATGCTATCCAAGAAACATTTCAAAACTTTATCTGACTGGGGGTCTATAGAGTGACATTAGTACTGACCTTTATATGACTGGGGGTCTATAGAGGGACATTAGTACTGACCTTTATCTGACTGGGGGTATATAGAGGGACATTAGTACTGACCTTTATCTGTCTGGGGGTCTATAGGTGACATTAGTCCTGACCTCCTGCTGCAGTATTATTACTCCCAGTACTCCCAGGCTTGCTACTATTAGATATAATAACCTCAGTTTCGTTTCCTTATCTGTTGGTAACATCAAAATATGATTATTAAATATTTCATATTTGTTTGTTTTTTCTCCCAAAGTGAACCCCTTTGTGTGTGTCCCACAGATGTGGCGTTTCCGCTCTGCGTATGTTGGATTTGCACCGCTCAAAAAGTATGAAAAGAGATCCCCCCCCCCTTGAAGCCCATTAATGACATCATCAGTAAATTGTATGTAACAGATTCCAGTGTTTAGGGTTTATGACCCAATACTGCGATCATATCATTTATGACAAAAATCTGTATTTGTCGTATTATTCAGACGCGCGTGCATCTTTGTGTTACATTTCCTGATACTTTTATTATCTTGATCTTTATATATTTACTAGCGACCTGCCCGTCAAAAAATGGCGGCAATAAGATTGTAAGGCAGGTAATGGTTTGGACGAGACATTCATTTTGTTGGCGGTCGGAGATCCTTCAGCGCTCATTGCGAGGCTGTTGGTTGTATTTTTTTTCTGATAGGCGCTTTTGCTGTTATTCTTTGGTCGGCGGTGATGTGTTTTTTGCGCTTATTGCAAGGCTTTGTGTGCTATGAGCAGCGTTGGCGCTCGTTGTGAGGCGCGCAGTGAATGGCTTTTATGTTTAATGTGATAATGTTTTTTTTGTGTATATGTATTTTTGTATGCTAATGAAATAATTACTAAATGAATATACTTTACCTATTTGTAAGTAATATATGCAGGAGGCATTGTGCTGAAGAGCTGACAATCTGTTTTCATGTTCCTGCAGCATACAATGTAGGTTTTCAGTGCTGTGGAGCTGCTGTGTAAGTGTCAGCAATGTGCGCAGTGTGTAGTGTAAATAGGCTGCGTGCGCGAGGGGAAGCCGTTAGGGTAGCTGGGTACTTCTGCATTGTGTAAGTTAGTGTTGTAAAATGTGTATGTGGTACGCGGGTGTGGATGATTTAACGTCCTTGTTAATAGTGTATCTTTACCTCGTACGGCTTTTTAGGAAAATCCGTATGTGTTTCGCGTGTTTAGGGTCCTGTAGATTCGTTTTCTTTTTTTCAACGGCCATTTTTTCTCTCACTTAGGTGATTTTCGGGTGTCTAAACTCATGAATTTGGACTTAAATGGAGGTGTAACTTCACTTGCAGAGGTCCTCGGTGCCCGCCTTGCTGTGGGTAAGCTTTTTAGGTGTTTGTTGTGTGTATCT
Source organism: Discoglossus pictus (assembly GCA_027410445.1). NCBI lineage: Eukaryota > Metazoa > Chordata > Amphibia > Anura > Alytidae > Discoglossus > Discoglossus pictus. The sequence continues at coordinate 72,006,438 of CM050173.1, forward strand.
ATTGTGTTTTTAATGTTTTTAAGTGCGTGCGGTTCGGGCGTTAAGGTCGTATTTTTGTGAGCTCGTAATGTTTTTTTTTCTAAGTCCCTTATTTTTGGATGGTAAGTCCGTAAATTTGATGGTTTAAGTCCCGCCTGCGGCTCATTGCAGCCGACGTGGGAGCCTTCGGCGCTCCTTGCCAGCAACTCTGGCCCTCGCTTCGCAAGCCCGCAGCTTTAGCAACAACCCGCCTGCTCACAACTATATATGTGATATCTGCAACGTCTTTCCCAGTTGGCACTTGTAAATATGCTAAGCGACAAAAAAACTGGCGTCCGGAAAAAATGAAAACGAGGCTACACGACCCCAAACCGCGCAAAACATCGCCAGCCATGTACGACTTTTACCTAGGAACAGACAAGGTACAAAATACAATATTAGAAATAATGGAAACTGCTGGCGAGCCGCGTAACACATACACAATCGGCACCATTTTACAACACTAACTTGCAACTAATAACATTACAAATCTAAAATGGCGCGTTACACGACTATACAAGCGGTTTCCCCTCGTGCACTGCGCACATTGCTGACACTTACACCTCAGGTCACCAACAGTCCAAATGTACACTGTAAGCTGCAGGAAAATCAAAACTGATTCTTAGCTCTTCAGGATATTGATCACTGGATATATTAATTACAAATAGGTAAAGTATTTTAGTAATTAATTACTTCATTATTATTAAAATATATATATATAAAAAAAATACGCTTAATAGCATATTTTACACTGCGGTTACTTTACATACATTAACGCTTCGCACTTCCTAATACATTTGTTCATTCACAATAGTTATTATCGTGCATTCATTTAATAAGTATTAATTAGTAATGGAAAATAAAAATGTAGACTTTACACTACACTAAAATGTTTTACTTTTTACTCTGCAGTCATATATCTGGATTACTGCTCATTGGCTGCCAGCAATAGCACTCTCAAAGCAGTTACAAATCTAAATCACTTTATTATGCTCTGAGACCTGAATACATTTTTTAATTTACACTGCACAAAAAAAATTATATATTTAACACTGTACTTATATATCTGTCTTTGCGATGAGCGCCGAAGATTGATTGTTGCAAAGCACGAAACATGAAGGACACGAGGGAAGAGGCTCACAATGAGCGCCGAAGGTCCTCAGAGTACAAAAAGCATCACATTGTGTGGCAAACAGCATTGCCATGGCTTCAAACTTTTTTGCCCCGTCATTTGTGCCAGGCAAGTCACTAGTGATATAATATAACATAATGCAATACAATATTATACAGTACACAGATTTCTTATCGTATGTATGTATGCGTATAGAAGCTAACAGGGGAGGGGAGAGGAGGAGGAAACACAGGGGAGAGGGAGAGGAAGACACAGGAGAGGGGAGAGGGAGAGGAAGAAGACACAGTGGAGAGGGGGAGGAAGACACAGGGCAGAGGGCGGAAGAGAAACAGGGTAGGGGAGAGGTGAGGGGAAGAGACACATGGGAGGGGGGAGAGACACAGGGGAGAGGGGGGAAGAGACTAATGGGAGGGAGTGGTGAGGAGACACCGGGGAGAGGAAAGGGGGTAAAGACACAGAGGAGGGGGGAAGAAACACAGGGGAAGGGAGAGGGGGTAGAGACACAGGGGAGAAGGGGAAGAGACACAGAGGAGGGGGGGAGACACAGGGTAGGGGAGAGGTGAGGGGAAGAGAGACATGGGAGGGGGAGAGACACAGGGGAGAGGGGGGAAGAGACTAATGGGAGGGAGTGGTGAGGAGACACCGGGGAGAGGAAAGGGGGTAAAGACACAGAGGAGGGGGGAAGAAACACAGGGGAAGGGAGAGGGGGTAGAGACACAGGGGAGAAGGGGGAAGAGACACAGAGGAGGGGGAGAGACACAGGGGAGAGGGAAGGGGGGAAAGACACAGGGGAGGGGGGAAAGAAACACGGGAAGGGAGAGGGGGTAGAGACACAGGGAAGAGGGAAGGGGGAAATGAAACACTGGAGAAGGGAGAGGGGTAGAGACACAGGGAAGGGTGGGAGAGAGACACATGGGAGGGAGTGGGGGGGAGACACAGGGGAGAGGGGGGGGGAGAGAGACACATGGGGGGAGTGGGGGGGAGACACAGGGGAGGTCTTGTGCTTTATTATTATTATTATTATTATTACTGTATAATGTGTAGATGTACCGGCTGGGCATGCTCTTGTGCATTATTATTATTATTAGGATATAATGTGTATATGTACCGGCTGGGCATGCTCTTGTGCATTATTATTACTACTATATAATGTGTAAATGTACCGGCTGGGCATGCTCTTCTACATTATAATTATTATTATTACTATATAATGTGTAGATGTACTGGCTGGGCATGCTCTTGTGTATTATTATTATTATTACTACTATATAATGTGTAGATGTACCGGCTGGGCATGCTCTTGTGCATTATTATTATTATTATTAGTAAAATACTAATAATAATAATAATAATGCACAAGAGCATGCCCAGCCGGTACATCTACACATTATATAATAATAATAATAATAATAATAATAATAATAATAATAATAATAGTAATGCACAAGAGCATGCCCAGCTGGTACATCTACACATTATACAGTAGTAATATTAATAATAATAAGGCACAAGAGTCCTTCAGCACTGCACTGGACACTGAATAAACTTGCCTAGCTATGGTTTTCCCTATTGATGCAGTATCACCTACACTCAGCCTCCTCTCAGTAAGACTGCAAGTTAGTTATGATTCCAAAATGGCTGCTGTCCATGAGGTTAAAGGGTCTGGAAGGGAGTGTATGCTGCTGATTGGCTGGAATGTGTCTGCTGACTGTGACATGCAGGGTCAAAGTTTGCTCAATGATAAAGTATTGGGGGCGGGTCGAATATCGCATATGTTCGCAGTTCGCCGCGAACGCGAACATGCTATGTTCGCCGGGAACAGTCCGCCAGCGAACTATTCGCGACATCTCTACCTTTGATCTGTCAAGCCCGTAATTGTTACGTTCGCAAATCTCTAGTAAATTGCTATAAATACACTGGCGTTCTGCAATATAATTTTTTTTTTTTTTTATGTTCAATTTTGTGCTAAATCGATCCGGGCAATCAATGTGTTAATACATATGATAGAACTTGCATGGACTAGAATATCATATTCACTGATTTATTAATATTGCATTATTTCTGGAATTCAGGTCCAAATGTAACTCGTAACTGAAACCCGTAAGGCTTTGAAATCTAACATCCATTTTTCAGTGACGTAATGATGATGATCTCTTTTACCATTGGCTCCATCTAAACCCATAACTATGGGTTTGACTAATTAATCATGTTCACAGCCGCACATGCAACGTGCGCAAAAACGGTTTGCATCTCCGGCATGGTTGAATGTAATAGCTCTGTAACTCTGCAAGGATAGCTGGCGTGCTGCTGCCGCTATGGGCATGGAATGTAATGTGGCTGCAAGAGACATTATATCCAGATTTCACTGCTACACAACAAAATACCTGTTTATGGAAAAAGCCTGAAGATTTATCCCTGAATGAAATGCATCTTTTCTGATCTGTCACCAGCCACCCTTTGAAAAGGCTTTAAAACCCCTTCTGAACCCCTAGTAGATCATGGCTATAGATACACTTGGGGCTGTAAAGCCTCATACTTTTCACACTATCGAGGACGGAATGTCTCTACTCCGTTCTTGGAACCTCACAGTTCCTGATAATCTGAATCAGATGCAGGAACAAGCTCCATGCCCACAAAGACACAGATTTTAAAATCAGTTCAAGGATTAAGTGTAACCACAGTGGAATCATGCAGTATATTTGTGCCTGGCTTCCTCTATCGCCCTGCCTCTTTCGCGGGGGGGGGGGGGGGGGGGTTGCACCTCTGCTCATTCTGACTCTACGTTTTGCAGTTTGCTTCTCAGCTCTGTCATCTACCTATGCCTGTTCATTGGTTCACCATTTTCAGGTCTCTCATTTCAGCATCTGTGCATATCTCCTTGTAACGGATTTGCCTTGCAGCTTCTATATTTCCTGCCTTCAGCATCTGTGCCTATCTCCTTGTAACTACTTTGCTTGCCCAAAAGGGCACTCTAATTGCTGGACTGTGATTGTTTCTTTGGGGTAAGTTATCCTGACTTCCTTACGCTTACAATAGATCTGGGAGTGAACTTGCTTGTCTATGTCCTTGTCCAAGGTAGCCCTTTGGCTTCCCTACGCCTCATTCACATGGTTTCTGGCCCAGATCTACTAAACTTCTACCCTCCTTACACTCTCCTATCGGCCTTCTCCAGGCATCACTTCTGTCACCTAAATACTATGCAGAACCTCCTGCTGTGCACTTTCTGGCTCCTTTTCTTGCCCGAAAGGACACGCTCATTGCTGGAGAGCGACAGTTTCTCTCGAGGAAAGTTATCCTGACTTCCTTACACTTTCATACTATAGATATGGGCCTGAACCTACTTGTCTATGCCCTTGTCCAAGGTAGCACTTCGGCTTTCCTACGCCTTATTCATGTGGTTTCCGGCCCAGATCTACTAAACGTCTACCCTCCTTACACTCTCTACTCGGCCCTCTTTGGGCACCACTTCCGGTACCTCCATAAATCCTATACTCGCCTTCGCTAGGCACCGTCTCAATCACGCTTTCATAGCCCCATTCGCTAAGTTCAACCACATTGGCAAGCCACATCAGCCTTCGCTAGGCTCCACCTTAATCACCCTTTTATTGTCGCACTTGTCTTCACTAGGCTTCAACATACTCGCAAGCCCCACATCATCATTCACCAGGCACCACCGCACGACTGCTTCTCCTATGTCCTTCATTAGCCATCTCATCTATTACTGCTAATATCTTTTCATGTATCACCTAATACGCTTTCCCCCCAGTAGCCTCCCCCGCAGTCGCTGCTGATTCCGGGGTTACCAGCAGTTAGTTACTCCTCTCTGAGACCCGTCTTCACCTCATCCGCTATCGCTGCTTTCCCTGTGCTTATCAGCAGTCCTTGCTTTTGCGCAAGGACTCATCCGGCCCTCTGCGTAGGCCAGATGTCCATTGGCACCTGGCACTTCTCGGCTACCCCTCTTCACGTTATTCTACTTGTCTGAAAGGGCATTTCATAGATGAGCTATGGTTCTCATCGCTAACCCAATCGTTCGACCCTTGGGAGAGGGCCCCTTCCACAATTGCCAGTTAACATTCTTTGCCTGGCCACACACACACACACACACACACACACATACATACATACACACACACACACACACACATACATACATACATATATATATATATATATATATATATATGTTTGTGTGTGTGTATATATGTATGTGTGTGTATAATGTATATGTGTGTACACCAGATGTGCTTTTTTACAATCGTCCCTCAGGTAAAATAAATATCTAAAAGAAAAATGTCTCACAAGGCACTGAGGCAACAAGACAGTGGGCCACATTCAATTCCAAGCTCGCAACTCACTCGCCGATGACCGCATGTCTGCGATTGAGTTGCGAGCTCCCGTTCCCCTCTGTTTCCGAGGCTATTCTATTGGCCAAGGCCGAAACTCCCTGCCCGAGATCCAAAGTCGAAAACCCTGGTTACCATGATGCAGGGGTCCCTGCAGGGTCCCCACATGACCCCCATGATGCAGTGGTCACAATCGGGGACCCACCACCCGGGTTTCAGTAACCACTTAACCCTATCTAGACCCAGTTATCCCTAACTAGCCCTATTTAACCCTAACTGGACCCAGTAAACCCCTATCCTATGAATCCCACTTTACCCTATCCTATTAACCCCCCCCCCTCTACCCTATCCTAATAAACCCTACAGTACCTACCTAACCCTCTAATTAAAATCCTAGCACCCTACTAATTACAAAAAAAAAAAAAATAATTAAACAAAATAAAAAAAACTATGTTACTGAAAATAATAAACTGCATTATACAAAATAACACAATACACAAAATAATTAACTACATTACACAAAATAATAAAACTACATTACATAAAATAAAACACCTAGATCACATAAAATAAAAAAACCTACATTACTAAAAATAAAAAACCTAGATTACAAAGAAAATAAACCAGCCTTACTAAAAATAGAAAAGGGTTAACTAGACCACTTACCTTGCCAAAGTGCCCCTCCCAGACAGGGCCCTACAAAACTGTCCACAGTCCGGTCACACCTACAAAAAAAAAAAACATTACAGTTAATATACAAATACATACAACATGTAATATAATAAAGGCTTAATAGTCAACTTACCTGTCCAAAATGCCCCTCCATCAATATCCCGAAATCCTGTCACACCTGAAATAAAGAAACATTACATGAAATAAAAAATATAATTACAACCTGTAATATAAATAGGGTTAATAGTAAACTTACCTATCCAAAATGCCCCTCCAGCAATGCCCCAGTCCTCAGTTCTTCATCCCAGACAGGGCCCCTCCAAAAAAAATCCTGAGGTTCTAAAAAAAATTCAAAAAATAACAGAGCTCCTCCCTTGAGGGTCTCCCTGACAAAAATGGACGTTCCCGCTCAAAAAATAGAAATGGCTCCTTCTGATTGGCTGAAATCACTGTCAATCATATTTCAGTCAATCAGAAGGCGCAAATGTGTGAGACAATCAAAATGACAGTTTTGGAAGGCCCTGTCTTGGACAAAGGACTTAAGACTAGGGCATCGCTTTTCTATTTTTAGTAAGGCTGGTTTATTTTCTTTGTAATCTATTTTTTTTTATTTTCAGCAATGTAGATTTTTTATTTTATGAAATGTATTTTTTTGTATTTTGTGTAATGTAGGTTTTATTTTGTGCAATGTAGTTTTTTATCTTGTGTAATGTAGTTCATTATTTTGTGTAATGCATGTTATTATTTTCAGTAATGTAGTTGTTATATTTTGTGTAATTAGTGGGTTTTCTATTTTTTTGTAATTAGTGGGGTGCTAGGGATTTTATTAGAGGGTTAGGTAGGTAGTGTAGGGGTTAATAGGATAGCATAGAGGGGGGAGTTAATAGGATAGGGTAGAGGGGGTTTAATAGGATAGGGGGTTACAGTTAGGGTTACCTAGGTCCAGTTAGGGTTACATAGGTACAGTTAGGGTTACATAGGTACAGTTAGGGTTAAATAGGACTAGTTAGGGAAAACTGAATCTAGATAGGGTTAGATGATTAGTGATAAGGTTAATTAGGTATGGTGAGGGTTTAATAGGGTTAATTAGTTAGAGGGGGTTAATTAGTTAGAATGGGTTAATTAGTTAGAGGAGGTTTATTACTTAGAGGAGAGGTTAATTAGTTAAAGGGGGGTTAATTAGTTAGAGGGTGGGTTAATTTAGATTTTTTAGTGTATTGGGGTGGCTAGTAGTGTAGTGTAGGGTAGTGCTTAGACTGTCACATAGACCCTTATGGGACTGATGGCGTTAATTAGAGGCTCTTGGTTAACGCCTTAACAGCTCGCCTCGCTATGCGAGGCTCACAGGAGATGGGCGCCTTTGGTGCTCATAACCAAAGAGCTCCAAGTTAACGGCTCGCCTCGCTTCTCGAGGCTCGCAAGCGATGAGCGTCTTCGGCGCTCATCGCCTAAGTCGTACACACCACGCAAAGCAGACGACGTCTCGTAGTTCGACAATTATAATATGTGATATAAGTGTGCGTATATGTATATATATGTAGGGGGACCAGCAAGCAGATGTTTTAGGGGAGGATTTGAATTTTCTCGTTACTTCTTCTGTACTACTTTCTGACTGTGACTTTGACTGTCTATTGCTAGTTTTTCTGAAGGTCCTGTCTGGGTACAATTTCTGACTGTCACTCTATCTGGTATCAACTTACTCCCTCTAAGATATCTTACTATATCTGTCTATATCCAAACTCAATCCCAACTCTTCCTAAAAATAAAGAATCAAATACACAAAAAGGGATTACTTCAGACTATTTTGAGAAGGGATCCTAAAATGAGACAGGTGTTTACCCTGAAATCATATACATGGTAATATATGGTTAACTTTCTTATTTGTAATGCAGATTAATTACTCCAATTACCACAATCCTTTTGTTACCTTTTTGGGAGTGGTCACAGAACAAAGATTAATTAGCACCTGCATTCCAGTCTGTAGGTGTTAATCAATATATTTCAATCTGTGCCATATTCCCTACAACAGTCTCATTGAATTTATTCAATAATATAACCATTTAATTCTGTTACACTACCAATTATTAAAATAGACCTATACTCAAAAGCTACTTAGCAATTCTCAATACAGTTGCAAGCAAAAGTAAGTGAACCCTTTGGAATGATATGGATTTCTGCACAAATTGGTCATAAAATGTGATCTGATCTTCATCTAAGTAACAACAATAGACAGTCACACCCTGCTTAAACTAATAACACACAAAGAATTAAATGTTACCATGTTGTTATTGAACACACCATGTAAACATTCACAGTGCAGGTGGAAAAAGTATGTGAACCCCTAGACTAATGACATCTCCAAAAGCTAATTGGAGTGAGGTGTCAGCCAACTGGAGTCCAATCAATGAGATGAGATTGGAGGTGTTGGTTACAGCTGCCCTGTCCTATAAAAAACACACACCAGTTCTGGGTTTGCTTTTGACAAGAAGCATTGCCTGATGTAAATGATGCCTCACACAAAAGAGCTCTCAGAAGACCTACGATTAAGAATTGTTGACTTGCATAAAGCTGGAAAGGGTTATAAAAGTATCTCCAAAAGCCTTGCTGTTCATCAGTCCACGGTAAGACAAATTGTCTATAAATGGAGAAAGTTCAGCACTGCTGCTACTCTCCCTAGGAGTGACCGTCCTGTAAAGATGACTGCAAGAGCACAGCGCAGACTGCTCAATGAGGTGAAGAAGAATCCTAGAGTGTCAGCTAAAGACTTACAAACGTCTCTGGCATATGCTAACATCCCTGTTAGCGAATCTACAATATGTAAAACACTAAACAAGAATGGATTTCATGGGAGGATACCACAGAGGAAGCCACTGCTATCCAAGCAAAACATTGCTGCACGTTTACAGTTTGCACAAGAGCACCTGGATGTTCCACAGCAGTACTGGCAAAATATTCTGTGGACAGATGAAACTAAAGTTGAGTTGTTTGAAAGAAACACACAACACTATGTGTGGAGAAAAAGAGGCACAGCACACCAACATCAAAACCTCATCCCAACTGTGAAGTACGGTGGTAGGGGCATCATGGTTTGGTGCTGCTTTGCTGCGTCAGGGCCTGTACGGATTGCTATCATCGAAGGAAAAATGAATTCCCAAGTTTATGAAGACATTTTGCAGGAGAACTTAAGGCTATCTGTCCACCAGCTGAAGCTCAACAGAAGATGGGTGTTACAACAGGACAACGACCCAAAGCATAGAAGTAAATCAACAACAGAATGGGTTAAACAGAAGAAAATACGCCTTCTAAAGTGGCCCAGTCAGAGTCCTGACCTCAACCCGATTGAGATGTTGTGGCATGAACTCAAGAAAGTGATTCACACCAGATATCCCAAGAATATTGCTGAACTGAAACAGTTCTGTAAAGAGAAATGGTCAAGAATTACTCCTGACCGTTGTGCACATCTGATCTGCAACTACAGGAAACGTTTGGTTGTAGTTATTGCTGCCAAAGGAGGTTCAACCAGTTATTGAATTCAAGGGTTCACATACTTTTTCCACCTGCACTGTGAATGTTTACATGGTGTGTTGAATAAAAACATGGCAACATTTAATACTTTGTGTGTTATTTGTTTAAGCAGACTGTGATTGTCTATTGTTGTGACTTAGATGAAGATCAGATCACATTTTTTGACCAATTTGTGCAGAAATCCATATCATTCCAAAGGGTTCACATACTTTTGCTTGCAACTGTACATGCTTTCTTTAATGCCACAATCAAAAAACGTTATACCATTATTGATTGAATTGAGTGCATATATAGAAACACCCTATATCACTAACGAAACACCCTAATAATGATATACAAAAGTTACTGAGCCTGCTATAGATACATTATAACCCATGTAGTTACATTGCTTCTTTTCCGTAGGTTTTCAAACCTGAGTGTGCTATTCATGGGCTAATACATTTTATCATTGAAAATAAATACCACATCCGTATATTGTACCAGTATCGGAGCTAGTGCATAAGGGGCGCCGGGGCAAAAGGAAATTTGACCCCCCCAGGAGGGGGCAGGTACAATTTTTTTGTTTGCACTTCCCAAACCTCCTTCAACATCAACTCACACAGTACATATATAAAATATATATAGAATCTAAAAAAATATAAATATATTTATGGGTCTGTGTCATAGGCGCTCATTGCGAGCCTCTCCCCTACATTTGCTCATCTGAGCACCCTGGGCATTCATTGTGAGCAAACCGAGTCTCTCCTTTTTTTTTATATAAATATACTTTTTTATAATAATTTATTAATTAAATACTAAATTACTAAAATTAATATACTTTACCTATTTGTAATGAATATATCCAGGAATCAATATGCTGAAGAGCTAACAATCGCTGTTGTTTTTCTGCAGCATACAATGTGCATTTGGACTGTTGGTGATCGGAGGAGAAAGTGTCAGCAATGTGGCAAGTGTGCAATGTAAATAGGCTGCGTGTGCGAGGCTAAACCGTTTGTTTAGTTGTGTTATGTGTTATTTTAGATTGGTAATGTTATTAGTTTCAAGTTAGCTAGTTAAAATGGAGGAGAATGTGTAGGTGTTACACGGGTCTGGAGCATTTTGCGTCCTTCCTAATAGTGTATTGGTGGCCTCATTTGCATGTCCCGTCCAGTTTTCCCAGATTGCAGTGCATATACTGTGTTTCTGAGAAATTTGAGCAGGAAATAAGTTTTTATCAACTTATTTTTAGACATTCAAGTGGAATCACTAATGTACTATTCCTTATTTGTACTACTGTACTTTGTACGGTGGAGGGCTTCTATCACTCTTAGCCCACCATATGTGAAATAATTGCTGTATATATATATATATATATATATATATATATATATATATATATATATATATATATATATATATATATATATATATATATATATATATATATATATATATATATATATATATATATAGTGACAGGGTGACTGCCACTTCCGGGGTCAATGCCCTGTTGACCGTCTCTGTAATGAAGTAGCTCAGGAGGCGTTGTAGCTTTAAAGAGCTTTACTGAAAACTTGGTCAGCAGGCACAAACAAAAAGAATACAAAACAAAGCCTAGCTTTCCTTGAAGCACTAACTAAACAGAAATAGCAGTTTCCTCACTATCATCAACTAATGCAAAAATAAAGCATTCATGTATAGAGGCCTGTAAGTTTTCTGCTCCAAAAGTCTGTTTGCTTCAGCATGCAGAGCTGTCTCTCCTGGCTCTCAGTCCAGACTGAACCCACCCTGCTGAGTGCTCAGTAGTCCTTTTAATGGCAGAATGCAGCTGGGCTTGATTAGTCTGTTGCAGGAGGCTTAACTCTTTCACTTCCATGGGGAAAAAGGGCTCTGGTGAATCTGCTACTCACACCCCTTGTATTATTCTATTACAATATATATATATATATATATATATATATATGTATATAAATAAATATATATTTATATATATATCACATATTATAATTGTCTAACTGCGATTCGTCGTCACGCTTGCGGCGAATCGCAGTTTGACAATGATCCGATCGCAACTTTGCGATCAGATCACTCGCAAGCGCATGCGCAATGCGCATCGTGAACTGCGCATTGCGCAGCAGTAGCCGCGCATGCGTACAGCGCGGTGCGAGCCGCGCATGCGCACAGCGCGGCGCAAGCGGGGAAGAGAGTGGGGAAGCGTGGGGAAGTGGGTAAGAGACGGGGAGAGGCACAGAGGGAGAGTGGGGAAGAGGCACAGAGGGAGAGTGGGGAAGAGAGTGGGGAAGAGACACAGAGGGAGGGGGGAGAGACACAGAGGGATAGGTGGGAAAGAGACACAGGGGAGGTAGAGGAGGGGGAAAAGACACGGGAGGTAGAGGAGGGGGAAAAGACACACGGGAGTGAGAGAAGGGGGAAGAAACACAGGGGGAAGAAACACAGGGAAGGGAGAACAGGGGGAAGATACACATGGGAGGGAAATGGGGGGGAGAGGGGAACAGGGGGAAGGGGGGAACAAACACAGGGGGAAGGGGGGAAGGGGGGAACAAACACAGGGGGAAGGGGGAAAGAGACACAGGCCAGGGGGGAACAGGCACAGAGGGAGAGGGGGGAAGAGGCACAGAGGGAGAGGGGGAAGAGACACAGGGGGGAGAGATACAGAGGGTGAGGGGGGAAGAGACACAGGGAAAGGGGGGAAGAGGTACAGAGAGAGGGGGGAAAGAGGCACACAGGGGGGAGACACAGAGGAAGGGGTGGAGAGACACAGTGGCAAGAGACACAGAGAGAGGCGGGGTAAGAGGCACAGAGGGAGAGGGGTGGAAGACAGAGTGGGGAGAGACACAGAGGGTGAGGGGGGAAGAGACACAGAGGGAGAGGGGAATAGAGAGAAAGGGAGGAAGAGGCACAGAAAGAGGAGGGGGAAGAGACACAGGGGAGTGAGAGGACTGGGAAGAGACACAGGGGAGAGAGTGCAGGGGGGAAGATACACAAGGGAGGGAAATGGAGACACGAGGAAGGCGGGAACAGACACAGGGGGAGGGGAAAGAGACACAGGCCAGGGGGGAACAGACACAGGGGAGGGTTGGGGGAGACACGGGGGGGGAAGAGATGCATGGGAGGGAGAAGGGGGAAAGAGACACAGGGGAGGGGTTTAGAGACACGGGAGGGAGAGGGAGGTAAAAACACGGGGGCAGGAGATACAATGGCGGTAGACGAGGCGGAAGGAGACACAAGGGAGGGAGAGGAGGGGGAAATAAGACACGAGGGAGGAAGTAGACAGAGGGAGAGACTCGCAATGAGCTCCAAAGGGGCTCATTGCAAGGCCTGTGATGAGCGCCAAAGGCGCTTATCACAAGGCCAGTAAAGTAGAGGGGGAGAGGCTTACATTGTGTGGCAAACAGCATTGCCAGGCTTCAGTTTTTATTGCCGTCATTTTTGACAGGCAAGTCGCTAGTATATATATATATATATATATATATATATATATTTATATATATATATGTGTATATATATATATATATATATATATATATATATTTATATATATATATATATATTTATATTTATATATATATATATATATATATATATATATATATTTATATATATATATATTTATATATATATATATATATATATGTATATATATATTTATATATATATATATATATATATATATATTTATATATTTATATATATATATATATATATATATTTATATATATATTTATATATATATATATATATATATATATATATATATTTATATATATATATATATATATATATATATATATATATATATTTATATATATATATATATAAATAAAAAAAAAAATATATATATATATATATACACATATAAATAAATAAATATATAAATTTATATATATATATATGTACATATAGACACACACGTCTATAAATACTTTCTTACGTGCCCGATGCTGCACTCCACTTCCTGGGGTAAGGAGGCAGGCCAGAGGACCAAGGGGGCCACAGAGGTCCGAGGGGGCTGTATCTCAATGTGTTAATGTATATACATTTTTCCTCAGAGTTATACAAACAAAAAAAAAGAAGAAAAAAATATATATATATATATGTATACAGTGCCTACTAACTATGTAGGCTCTATATAATACTACTAATTAGTCTGCTAATGAGAAGCCTTGTATCTTCTAATAACATCAACTTGAAATGGCACTGCTTATATACTAGTTGATAAGTTTGCCCCTGGGTTTTGTTAGTCTTACAAATTAGATAGGCAAGCCTTTGGATCTGGGTTTTACAATACATTGCGGCTCACCACAAAAATTAGTGGACAGCATTTTCTCTCCTCTGTGTTGTTAGCATTAATCTCCATAACATTTCTGGAGTGTGTTAACTCCAAGTATACTTGTTTTATTATTTAGTGAGAGTTACATACTTCAAGCAAATTACAGTACTATTTGGTATATTTACTTTGTATTATTCATTTTTATTGTTTATTTTTCTTTTTTATTATCTTATTTTATCTCCCTCCTATAACTCTTTCCCTCCTTTTATTCTTCTCCACATCCAAACTTATCGTTGCTAAATATATATGCACCAAACATATGTAACCAACCTTCTTCCACAGAATATTTGACTTAATGGATATCTGGCAGCACTCCACTTGGGTGTTTGAAGGGAACATGAATGCAGTACTAGATCATATTAAAGATAAAACCAAAGAATCTTCACACTCCATTCTTTCAACAGCTACAAAATCTTTCAAATTAATGCTTAAAAATCATTTTCTTTTTGATCCCAGGAGAGTATTAAACCAGAATGAAAAAACTATACTTTTTACTCAGACATAAATCTCATTGGAGAATTGACTATATTTTACTCTAGCAAAATCTAATTGAAAACCTAATCTATCCAATCTCCTTGTCAGACCATGATCTGGTTAGCATTACCCTTTCTGACTTACTCCCAAAAGTCCATTCTCCTGTCTGGTCTCTAAACCCAGCACTCCTTAATGATGTTCTCACAAGACAGAAAATCCATAAGACATTAGAAGACTACTTCCACTTGAATATTGGCGGTGAGGTAGACCAGATGGGAATATGGGCAGCCCAAAAGGCTGTTCTGAGAGGTCTTTGCTTGCAATTAGGTTCTACCGCCAAAAAGATAGAGAGAGAACAAATCAATGAGCTTAATGACAAAATTACAAAAAGCATTCATTTCTCATAGATCACCCAAGATTTTAGAGGAAATCCTTAAACTTAAGCATGACTTTAACATGATGCTGTGGAGGAAGATCGTAACAACTATGCAACTTACAGAGGCAACATTTTTTGTGCTTTCCAATAAACCTAACTCAATGTTAGCTAAGACAAATGTAAACAACAAGGAGAGGATTCATGTATCCCAAAACTAAAACTTAAAGATGAAGCATATATATACCAAGCAAAAGAAATAACAGAGACTTTCCAACATCAGAGTATTTTCTAGGAAATCCTTCGGTCTCATGATATGGCCAAAATATTTCAGCTTCAGCCTCATGATCATACCTTCTAGTGAACAATTTGTCTTGATTTCCTGAAGTATTGATTTATTGTATATTCTTGCAGTCCAAGGGACTCTAAGCAGTCTTCTCCAACACCACAATCCAAAGGAGTCAATTCTACAGTGCTTAGACTTCTTTATGGTCCAGCTCTCACATTCGTATGTTACTACTGGGAATACCATAGTTTGAACTATGCGGATCTTTGTTGATAGTTTAATATCTTTACTTTTTATTAGCTTTTCCAAGCTTGCCATAGCTTTCCTCCCCAGAAGCAAATGTCTTAATTTCATGACTACAGTCACCATCTGCAGAGACCTTGGATCATCACTTTAAAGAAGCCTATCACCTTCCATCCAAACACGCACAACACTTCTCTCTCCCTACTGTACCACACACAAACATTAACCTTTAGATTGTAAGTCTGCGATTTTCAATCCTGAAAGGTGCTTTCAGGGAACACTATGGACACCGGATTCCAAGTTCAAAGACAGGCCCCTCCATTCTTTGCAATGTGTTAATTTTGAATTTGTCGTTGCCTGGAACTTAACTTATATATAGCGCTATGGTATATGCTGGCGCATTACAAATAAACAATAATAATAATAATAATCCAAGGAAAATAAAATCTGTCTCTCTACTTCTTCCCCGTCTATTTGCCAGGAAGTGAGATTGCCATTTGCCATGATCTTCGTCTTTTTAAAGTTGAGCAGCAGGCCAACTTTTGCACTCTCTTCTTTTACCCTCATCAATAAGCCCTCCTCACTTTCAGCCATCAGTGTAGAATCATTGGCATATCTGACGATGTTGATATTCCTTCCAGCAATATTGATTCCGGCTTTGAATTCATCCAGACCAGCCTTACCCATGATGTACTCTGCATATAAGTTGAATAAATAAGATGACAATATACAACTTTGTCGCACTCCTTTTCCAATCTTGAACCATTCTGTTGTCCCATGTTCAGTAGTGACTGTGGTTTCTTGGTTCACATACATATTCTTTAGGAGAAGGATGAGATCATCTGGTACTCCCATCTCTTTAAGGACATGCCACACAGTCGTGATCCACACAGTCAAAGGCTTATAATAGTCTATGAAGTAGAAGTAAATGTTTTTTTGGAACTCTCTTGCTTTCTCTATTAGCCAGACATTGGAAATGTAATCTCTTGTGCCTCCTTCTCTGCGGAACCCGGCTTGCACATCTAATAGTTCCTGGTCCATATATTGTTGGAGTCAAGCTTGTTGCATGTGAAATTAGTCCAATTGTTTGATAATTGGGGCACTCTTTGGCACTTTTTGGGGCATTGGTGTAAACTGACCTTTTTCCAGTCTATTGGCCATTGTCAAGTTTTCTAAATGCATTGGCATAAGGCAAGCAACACCTTCATAGCATCATCCTGTAAAATTTCGAATAGTTCATTTGGAATTCCATCACCTCCTGCAGCCTTATTATTAGCAAGACATTCTAGGGCCCATCTCAGTTCACTCTCCAAGATGTCTGGCTCCAGCTCATTGGACAAACTATTGAGGTCATCACTGCTGTTAAGATCCTTCCTGCATAGAGCTACAGTGTATACCTGCCACCTCTTCTTTATCTGATCTTCTTCTGTTAAGTCCCTACATTTTTGTTTTTTATCACGCCCACTTTGGCATGAAAGATGCTTTTTAGGTTCCCAATTTTCTTTAAGAGATCTCTTGATTTACCCATTCAGTTGTCTTCTTCAATCTCTTTACATTGTTCATTGTAGAATGTCTCCTTGTCTCTTCTTGCTATTCTCTGAAATTATGCATTCAGTTGGGTAAATCTTTTCCTATCTCCACTACCTTTCGCTTTTCTTCTTTCCTGGGCTACTTTCAAAGCCTCATCAGCCAGTATGACTTCTTACTTTTCTTTCTTTTAGGGCTATTCTTTGTTGCTGTTTCCTGGATGTTGCGAACTTCAGTCCAAAGTTCTTCAGGCATTCTATCTTCCATGTCTAGTCCCTTAAATCTATTCTTTACTTCCATTGCATATTCATGAGGAAGATTATTTATTTTATATCTACTTGGTCTGATGCTTTTCCCTCTTTTCTTCAGTTTAATTTTCAACTTTGCAAAAAGTAGCTCATGGTCTGAGCCGCAGTCAGCTTCTGGTCTTGTTTTTGCTGACTGTGTAGAGCTCCTCCATCTTTGGCTGCAAAGTTGATAGTTAATCTGATTTCTATGTTGTCCATCTGGGGATGTTTATGTGTAGTGTTGTCTCGGAGGCTGTTGGAAGAGGGTGTTTGCTACGAGCAGAGAATTATCTTGACAAAATTCTACTAATCTCTGGCCTGCTTCATTTTGTACTCCAAGGCCAAATGTGCCAGATATTCCAGGTCTCTTTTGGTTCCCTACTTTAGCATTCCAATCTCCTATGATGATAATGATAATCAGCAAAAGAGACAAAAGGGACCCCTATTATTGTGCACACCTATTCTTAATCTAATCTCAGAAAGAATAAATATTAAAGCATAGCTTTTGATATATTTGTTAAAAATATTAAAATTCTCAGAGGTAGGATACCACATTCATTAATCGCATGGGTATAATCAATCCGCAATCTATATAAAGTGCCATTGTTTAAATTATTAGATTTGACTGAAAATATAGTTACCACTAAGTGTTTCTAATGAAGTGCTTAAAATAGTGCTTAAAATAGAATGTGCTAGTGCTTATAATACTAAATTGTGGCATTAGAGCCAATTTCTAATTGATTCTAATCCAGTGAGGTATAGTTTGGTGATATTGTGATAGGAAAACTTGAATAATATGCCATTCATATGAAATTCATTGACTATTAGTCAGTAGTAAAATAATTCCCATCTAGTCCGGAATGCACAGTTAATACTGTCTTCCAATACCCTAGGGCTCAAAGGCTAAACATTACTGGTCTTGCTGCATAATGGTATTATTTAGTTTATTAGATTCTAAGAATCGGAGCTTAGTTGTAGCGTGCCACGCGGTTTAGACGCCTCGCGATGACGTCATAAACTGCGTCTGATTAACGCACGTTTCTAGATTTTTTCAAGGGTCACCGCCATGTTGTTAAGGCTTCCCTTTATACCTTCCTATTATCATGGAAATGGGGAATAAATAAAATAACGCATATATTTATGAAGAAAACTTTGAATAATAATAAATAAGTCTCTCTTAATTAATTTATTGTTGAATTTACGAACTACATTTTAGAAGAAAAATAAAAAAGGACAACTTTTATGTAGTTATAATTTAGCCTCTTAACATGGATTAATTGAGTATTATATATTCAATCAATCTTTTCTATAGACACGGTTTAACAGATCTTGATTTATCCTTATCTACGAATTATTGAAATATTATAAAATTACTTAATAATATTACAGCTAAATTACAAAACTAGAATGGATTTGCTCTAATAGTAATCTCCCATTTAGATACTAAGGATTATGTTTATACATTATACTATTGACTTCAAAAAGCGCATATGGCATACCGTATTTCTTTTGCTTTGGGATAGCCTTAGTATATACTTCTTAATATTAATATTGGAGTATATTAATAAGGGCATCGCATACTTCTATATCAAACCCTCTAATACTACTAAACGATAAAAATAAATATATGTGTGTATCCAATATTTGACTTTAATATATTACTGCCTATCATCTATTTTTCATTTATTTTACCAATATTGACCCATAAGTAATACACAAAAATTCCATTGTTTATGGTACATATTGTTAATCTCCTTACATTAAATTATGATTGTAGATGAATGCTTATCATGATATAGAGACCAATACATTATTGTGATTATTGTTAATTACTGACCATTCTTTCAAAGTTAAGAATTTCTTATTAAAGAAGGCAGTCATTTACCTATTTGAATCATATCTCCATTGATAAACACATATAAGGACTTCTTTTCAGAAATTATCATGTTCAATATATTTAAATAAATGGGATAAATGTAAAGCCTTAATTAAGGCCTAAGGGTTTCTTAGTACTTAATAGATAAATCAACTTTGCCTCTGTTTTCAATAGTTCTTTATCTAAATTACCTCTTCTGATGTTTTTTTTCATGTGATCAATTGCCATAAAGGACAATGCTTTCACATCAACATTATGTTTGTTGTTGACATGCATTGCCACTGGAGTATCGAGACCATTCCTAATACTGTAAACATGCTCCAATACTCTTCTTCTGAATTCTCTGTAGGTTTTACCTACATACCTCCTACCACATTGACAAGATATTAAATATACAACTCTATCTGTTTTACATGTGATTAAATATTTCACTTTATAGATCAGTTTTTTATCAAGAGAGGTAAAGATCTTAGCAGGTTTAATGTATTGACAAGCTTTACATGTTTGACACTTATAGCATCCATTTAATGGTTGTAGCCAAGTTGTATTTTTTGGTACCTCCAGATTACTTTTTGACAACATATCTTTCAAATTGCTGGATCTTTTGCTTGTTTTTTGTGCTTTATACTTTACATATGGTCTGATGTCTTTATCATCTCGTAATATCTGCCAATGTTTATTGAAGATTTTCTTGACTTCAAAACATTTTTCATTTGATATTCCTATACATCTGACATAATTGTCTTCTTCAAGTGTTTTTTCGATAAGAAGATCCTCTCTATTAACATCTTTAGCTTTATGATAGGCCTTTTTCAGTACTTTTTTTTTATAGCCACGTTGTTGAAAGCGAGATTGTAATTCTTTAGCCTCTTGCTCAGTCTTGTTTTTCAGAACAATTTCTCTTAATTCTCCAATATTGTCCTACTGGAATTCCTGATAAACTTTTTGGATGGCTACTTTCTGCATATAGCAGATTATTTGTAGCAGTGTGTTTCCTGTACGTATTGGTTTTTAAAGTGCCATCACATTGTTTACTTATCCTTAAATCCAAGACGGTGATTGTTTTCTCATTAATTTCTGAAGTTAAATATAGACCCATATCATTGTTATTCAAAGTTGTTATACATTTCTGCAGATGTTCTTTAGTACCATTCCAAAGTATCATAATATCATCTATATAGCTAATCCATAGATCCACATGTTTAGTGTAGATATCCATGTCTTTGCTATAAACCATCTGCTCCTCCCACCGCCCTAAGTATAAATTAACATAGGTTGGGGCTCTATATTAGAGCTAATGGAAAGTGGTGATGTGTAATTACTTTTCGGTTTAAACTTTGAAAAAGGACCCATTAGATAAACAGAGTTGTTTTCTATTAGTATACCATTTAGATCATAGTGTGTATTGTTCACCTCTTTATTTGGCTGATCAATTGTTTTGCTTTTGGAGAAAAACTTTTTCAATGCCAATTTGCGAGCAAATAGATTCACATCTTTTACCCAATCAAAGATTTTTAAATCTTCTGTAGGCGAGAAATTCAAACCTTTTTTAAATAGAGATAAATGGTCATTAGATAGTGGACAACTTGATAAATTCAAAATCTGCAAAGGATTTAGTGTTTCTTGAATCTTATGTGAGGCTTGGGTAAACTTGGGCCTTTTCTGACCCTCCTAGTTTTGGTTGTGTGTCTAAAAAAAACTTTTCTTTCAGTATTAATTTTCATGACTCTATCAGACGGTTTATTTTTAAAATTACCATCTTTCTGTTCAAAGTCTGACCACTCTGATTCCGAGGTTAGGCCATCTTCTAATTTATTTTTTGGACTTCTGTATTTTTTTAAAGATATTGCCTGTTTCAAAATTATTTAAATCTCTTTGGAATTTATTATGTTTTCTTTCCATCAGTATCTTTCTAAACTTTTCAATATCTTTTTCTAGATTATTTTCAAATTCAATGAAATCATTACTAGATTTATATTCTTTGATTTTTTTCAATTTCATTTTTTAACACAACCTCAGTTTCTGTTAACTGTTTTTGTTACCAGTCTAACAGTAAGTTCATCAATTCTTGTGAGCATTTTAATACCATAGAGTCCCATTTTTTTATAAAGTCATCTGATGATAGTAACATATTTTCTTGGTGTTATATCTATGACGTGTTTAATGTCTTCATAGAACTTAACAATTTCAGCCTCTTCACCATGGTTGCTTGTCTTGAATTCAAATTGAAATCATTCTGTCATTTATTGGGTCCTAACCGAGAACTGCTTTGGCCACTCTTTGATTGAATAGGATGGCTACTCCATTTCTTCTGCATGATTCTTGACCACAGTAGATGATCTGGTGGTTGTCTGATGTGAAATGCCCCATTCCATTCCATTTAAGCTCACCAGTTCCCAAGATATCATTGTTAACCTTGTCATTTCATTCTTCACCACATCTAGTTTGCCTTGGTTCATAGTTCTAACATTCCAGGTTCATATTCTGAATTTATTTTTGCAGTAGTGGACTTACCTTTCCCCTTCAGACACATCCGCAGCTAGGTGTCCTTTCGGCTTTGGCCCAAACACTTCATTAGATCTGGTGCTTCTCCGCTCTTCCTTTGTAATGTGGCAGGCACCTTCTGACCTGAGGGGCTCATCTTCCGGTACCATATAGTTATGTCTCTGGTTGTGCCTGTCCATAACGTTTTCTTAGCAAAGATACTGGAGTAGGTTTCCAGTTCCTTCTGCAGTGGTCTGCGATTTGTCTGACCTCTCTGCCATGACCTGCCCATCTTGGCTCACGCTACGTGGTAAAGCTCATAGCTTCATTTAAGTACACAAGCCCCTTCACCAAGACAAAGTGGCTTATATTCTGAGGACCAATAAGTTATCCAGGAAAACTAAGTTTGAACAATTTTGTGTATATAATTTTAATGGAAAGTAAAATATTTCCATTCTATATAATTACTTAGTAAGGCTATAACAGCTAAACTATCTTATAAATTATCCTGGGGAAATTAATTCAATATAATCCTTGATGATATACAGTGGGTCAAATTTCTCAAAAGAGCAGCAAATTCTTTGCTTGATCTAGTTTTTATAGAACACCTATAAAACTCTCTTCAGATGGTATCTCACACCTGAGAGAATATGATTTTCTAAACCATCCCTGAATGGTAACTGTTTCAGAGGCTGTAATACATTAGGCACATTAAGAAATTCTTTGTGGGACTGCCCTAAAATCGCTCATATTTGGGATGAAACAGGCTCTATCTTAGAAAGATTATTCGGTTTACGCATACCGAAATCCCAAAACTCCATAAGGCACTGCAATTTTTATCAAACTGACTTTCTTAGCCTCTAGAAGTGTAATAGCAAATAATTGGAAAACAAATATGTCTATGTTTGAGTAAGTCTGGAAAAAAAAGGCAACACATATACACAATGAGTACAATATCAGTGGATCTAGATGAGAACTATAGAAAATGGGCATCTTGTTGGGAACTGTGGGCTTTCAGGGCGTGCTGAAATTAAAGAATAATAACTTAAAGTTTAAACTGCAAGATGGAGAATGATAACAAAACTTAATTACCCCACAATTCTTCCAGTGGCACAGTTATTAAATGGAGGGCCCCAATGCAAAAAAAATTGCCCCCCCACCGGGAGGTGGAGGATGGGCACAAAATATTTTCTTGTGCAAGGCCCCCCTCACCAACCTACTCAGTATATATATATATATATATATATATATATATACACACACACACATGTATACACATATATATTTGCAGAAGCAGAATTGGCTGCTTGAAGATTAACATAAAATATGTATAGTATTTCAATTGTAAGATAATTTATACAGTAGCAGCCAAAACAACAAGCAAGTTGTTATTTAGCATTGAAAGAAAAACTAGTGGCATAAATTGCTATTTAATATTACATAGTTACATAGTAATTGATCTTGAAAAAAGACTTTCAGTCCATCAAGTTCAACCTTTTAAGATCTGATCTGCAATATGCAAATTAGTTGTTAATTAATTGAATCCAGAGGAAGGCAAATAGAAAAAACCCAAGTGAAACGAAGCCAATCATCCCAAAGGGGATACAAATTTATTCCTTCCTGACCTCAGATACTGGCAATCTGATTCCCCCCTGGAGCAATACTCTCTCTCTCTAATTATCCAAGACAAACCTGATTGCTCATTTTGATTATAAATAATATCAAATCCGCTGTCACCACCTCCTTTGGTAGAGAATTCAACAGATTAACCACCCTTACTGTGAATAACCCTTTTCTTTCTTTAAGGTGGAATCTTTTTACTTCTAATCTCAAAGGATCTCCTTGTGTTGGATATCTCTTGGCACAAAAAGCTCACTTGACAAATCTTTATACTGACTCTAGATGTATTTACTCTACAGTGCCTTGCAAAAGTATCGCCCCCCCTCCCCCTCCCCCGGCATTTTTCATGTTTTGTTGCCTCAAAACATTGAATTAACATGGATTGTTTGAGGATTTGCATCATTTAATTTACAGAACATGCCCACAACTTTGAACATGTTTTTTTTTTTAATGTGAAGCAAACAACAAATAGGACAAAATAACAGAAAAAGTCAATGTTCATAACTATTCACCCCCCTAAAGTCAATACTTTGTAGAGCCACCTTTTGCGACAATCACAGTTCCAAGTCACTTTGGATCAGTCTCTCCTCCATGCAAAACTGCTCCAGCTCCTTCAAGTTGGATAGTTTGCGCTTGTGAACAGCAATCTTTGAGTCTGACCACAGATTTTCTATTGGATTGAGGTCTGGGCTTTGACTAGGCCATTCCAACACATTTACATGTTTCCCCTTAAAACACTCAAGCGTTGCTTTAGCAGTGTGTTTGAGGTCATTGTCCTGCTGGAAGGTGAACCTCCATCCTAGCCTCAAATCACGCACAGAGTGGTACAGGTTTTGCTCATGAATATCCCTGTATTTAGCACCATACATCTTTCCCTCAGCTCTGACCAGTTTCCCAGTCCCGGCTGCTGAAAAACATCCCCACAGCATGATGCTGTTACCACCATGTTTCATTGTGGGGATGGTGTTCTTTGGGTGATGTGATGTGTTGGGTTTGCGCCAGACATAGCATTTCCTTTGATGGTCGACAAGTTAAATTTTAGTCTCATCAGACCAGAGCACCTTCCTCCATACATTTTGGGAGTCTCCAACATGCCTTCTCCCAAACTCAAAACGTGCCATTTTGTTTTTTGCAGAAAGTAATGGCTTTCTTCTGGCCACTCTGCCATAAAGCCCAACTCTATGGAGCATACGGCTTATTGTCGTCCTATGTACAGTTACTCCAGTCTCTGCTGTGGAACCCTGCAGCTCCTCCACGGTTACCTTAGGTCTCTGTGCTGCCTCTCTGATTAATGCCCTCCTTGCCCGGTCCATGAGTTTTGGTGGGCGGCCGTCTCTTGGCAGGTTTGCTGTTGTGCCATGTTCTTTCCATTTGGTTATGATAGATTTGATGGGGCTCCTGGGGATCATCAAATAATTTGATATTTTTTTATAACCTAACCCTGACTTGTACTTCTCAACAACATTGTCCCTTATTTGTTTGGTGAGTTCCTTGGTCTTCATGGCAGTATTTGTTTAGTGGTGCCTCTTGCTTACCTGTTGCACCCGCTGGGGCCTTTCAAAAAAGGTGTGCATATGTAATGACAGATCATGTGACACTTGCACACAGGTGGACATCATTTCACTAATTATGTGACTTCTGAAGGTAATTGGTTGCACCAGAGCTTTTTATAGGCTTCATAACAAAGGGGGGGAATACATACGTACATGCCAATTTTCTGTTTTCTATTTCTAAAAAAAAAATTATGGATATATTTTCTCATTTCACTTCACCAACTTAGACTATTGTGTGTTGATCCATCACATACAATTCAGATTAACAAAACATTGAACTTAAGGCTGTAATGTAACAAAATAGGTAAAAAGTCAAGGGGGTGAATACTTTTGCAAGGCACTGTATATAGGGTAATCATATCCCCTCTTAGACACCTTTTTTCTTAATTTGGTAGTCTTTCTTCATAACTTAGCCCCTCCATTCCCCTTATTAGTTTTTTAACCCTTCTCTGTACCTTTTTCAGCTCTAAAATGTCCTTTTTATGAAGTGGTGCCCAAAATTGTACTCCATATTCCAAATGAGGCCATACTAGGGATTTGTATAATGGGAGAATTATATTTGCTTCCCTTGCTTCTATACTCTTCTTAATACATGCTAATATTTTATTTGCCTTTGCAGCTGTTGCTTGGCATTGAGTACTGTTACCTAGGTGTTGTTCACAAGTACTCCCAAATCCCTTCCAATATCTGATACACCTATATTTGCTCCATTAAGATTATCAATTAAGATTATCAATTGCATGGCTATGTTTTCTTCCCAGATGCATAACTTTACATTTATTCCTATTAAATCTCATCTGCCAATTAGATGCCCATTCCTCTATTTTATTTAAATCCCTTTGGAGGGAAAGTATATCATTATCTGATTTAATTACCTTGCACAACTTTGTGTCATCAGCAAAATGTAGACACTTCATTACAATCCTATTTCTAAGTCATTAATAAATATGTTAAAAGGGAGAGGACCTAAAACTGAACCCTGAGGAACCCCACTTACCACATTAGTCCAATCAGAGTATGTTCCTTTGCTTCCTGTTTTTTAGCCAGCTCTCAATCCATGTGCAGATATTTACTGCAGTTCCTGTATCCCTTAGTGTTAAGTTCTGTTTTCCTGATCATGGATCCTGTAGATATTTTCCTGATTTTGGATCCTCTAGCCATTTTGTAAAAAGGACATGTAATTCCCATTCTTGTCCACAAGATGGCACTGCAGGACTTTGGGGTAATTACAGGTCTTTGTTCAATTTGTCGCTCTGAGGCCATGTGGCAAAGGCCCAGTGTTCCCCCAATTTTCTACTGATATTATTGGGAGATGCAAATCAGGACGGGGGATTTCAATGTGTTCAGCCCACTGTGATGAAACTGGGGAGGTAAATCTTTTGTTTGTTGGTCAGATGCTGCTTAGAAATGAAGTGAGAGAGTCCATATTAAAATCCATGCTTCTAAAATACATAGACTATGGTGTATTTCTTTAAGAAGGATTGATATGACTGCCGGTCACCGAGAGGCCCATTCCTTCAACGAAGATTGCCAGCATATTAAGGGCAATTCCTGTATCTAAAAGGCAGGAAGTGTTGGAGCTGAATAGTGCCCCTATCTGGAATCTTCACACTTAGTTAACACAATACTCTTCCATGTGGCACTGTATCAAAAGCCTTTGCAAAATCCAAAAAGACTGCATCCACTGAGTTGCCTTGATCCAGGTTCCTACTAACCTCCTCATAATTAGATTTGTTTGACATGACCCATTCCTCTTAAATCCATTTTGAATGTTAAGCGCTATGGCAATCGAGATTGCATGCACTCCCCGGCTTATTTCTCTCTGGAGGGAGGATAATCTGTTTACTACTGAGAGGGCCCAAGGATAGATATATACCTCACATGGATTTGATTTAATTATTTGTCTTTACTAGCACACATAGCTAAGAATCAAGAATTCAAAAATCTAAGCAGGACATATTAATTGTGTAATATGGAGAGTAATTGCACTTTGTTGGAATAAAGAGATTATTCCACCATTAAACTTATAATTACAGATATAATACATTAGATATAATACATGTTGTAAATGGAATGCCTAGTGATACTTCAGTATATGACATAATTGGGTTGATAACAGCCAACTTCTTGAAAATGAATAAAGAGACAATCATAATAAATAGGCTTTACAGGGACAGTTATATTTATTCACTTCCATAAATATTTCAAAATGTTGTAAGCTAATAGCAGGCTTATAATATCACTTAACAGACAGATGTTATAGTTTAACTAGCGACTTGACAGTCAAAAATGATGGGGCAATAAAAAAGTGTTTAAATGCTGTTTGTCACACAATGTGAGTGTACTATGTGCCTCAACTATATGGACCCCTATAGCACACTAATGAACGCATGTAATAACACTATAACACTATAAGTGCCATGAGGGTCATCCAGTGTAAGCACTACACCATTTTAACCTGGTCTCTTATGGTGGTCTATACAGACCCTCATAAGCCTCTATTTAACCCCATTAGACCAATAAAGGTATCTAAAGAGCCTCATGGAACAGTTAGAAGCCTAACATTACCCCATAGATGCAATGAGGGTCCTCCAGGACCTTCATGACACTAAGTACAAAGACTACACTGCACTATACCCCCCAATAAACCAATTAAATCTAAACTAACCCCCCCTGTACACTAACCTATTAACACCTACACAACCTACCTACCCGCTAATAAAAAAACACTACACTAATTACAGAAAATAATAAAACCTAAGACACAGAAAATAAAAAAGCCTAAGTCAAAGAAAATAAAAAATCTACATTACAGAAAATAAAAAAACCTAAGTCACACAAAAAAATCCACATTACAGAAAATAACAAAATCTACATTACAAACCCCCACCCACTACAGAAAATAAAACAAAATTACACACCTGAAAAGGAAATACATACAAAATATATACATTACAATACAATAGAAATCAAATTAAATCAAATACAATACCCCCCTATCTAAAATACATGAAATCCCATGTAAAATACACACATACCCCACTCTCTAAAATACATGAAATCCTATCTATAATACACACATACCCCACTATCTAAAATACATTAAATCCTATGTAACATACATACATAACCCGCTATCTAAAATACAATAAATCCTATCTAAAATACATCCCCCCTATCTAACATACCCATCTCCATACACAAATCCTAATTCTAACCTAAAATAAAATAAATTAAGACCACTTACCTTTGCAGATGACCCTTCAGATCACCACCCTAGGAAAAAGAAAAAAAAATAGTACATAACACATTTACATACAATAAATAAACATTCTACATATTCTAAATATTCTACTCACCTTTACATCATGTCCCCGTTCTTCTTATTTCTACGGCGCGGCCCCTGTTAAAAATAAACACTAGATTAGTAGTAGATACACACACACAAAATAAAATAAAATAAACATAATATACATTGAACTTACCTCCCGCAATGTCCCTGGTCTCCTCCTCTTCTGCCCTGGCGGGGCCCTGGATGAATCCTCGCTCTTAAAACAATTTTCCGCCCTCGCAGACCTCCCTGATGCTAATGAGCCCCCGAGAGCCTTTTCCCGGAAAAAAATTGGCAGTGACGCCTTCTGATTGGCTGAAAATGCTGTCAATCAGCCAATCAGAAGGCACCAAGGTGTGAGCCTATCCCAATGGGATACACCCCTTTTGTGGTGATTGGCTGAAGTTATATGCACCTTCTGATTGGCTGTAATCTAATTGACAGTGACAACAGTCAATCAGAAGGCACAGATACCTTCAGCCAATCACTCCATGGGGGTATATCCCATTGTGATTGGCTAAAGTAAATATCGCCTTCTGATTGGTTGTTGTTGCTGTTAATTAGACTGCAGCCAATCAGAATGCGCTGATGTCTCCAGCCAATCACCCTATGGGGGTGTATCACATTGCCAATCACTCCATGGGGGTGTATCCCATTGTGATTGGCTGAAGGGAATAGTGCCTTCTGATTGGCTATTGTCACTACAGTCAATCAGAATGCGCAGATGCCTCCAGCCAATCACAATGGGATATACCCCCGTGGAGTGATTGGCTGAAGGCATATGCACCTTCTGATTAGCTGATGTCACTGTCAATCAGATTACAGTCAATCAGAAGGTGCAGATGTCTTCAGCCAATCACTACCGAGGGGTGTATCCCATTGTGATTGGCTGAAGGTAATAGTGCCTTCTGATTGGCTGTTATCACTGTCAATTAGACTGCAGCCAATCAGGATGTGCTGATGCCTCCAGCTGATCACCCTGTGGGGGTTTATCCCATTGTGATTGGCTGAAGGCAATAAAGCCTTCTGATTGGTTTAAAAAAGATTGACAGGTGCATTAGCCAATCAGTTCTTCTGTAAAAGTCTCTAGGAGGCTCATTAGCACCTAGGAGGTCCTCGATTGTGGACCTACGTTTTTTTTTTATTAGAGCGAGATTCTTCCAGGGCCCAGCCGGGGCAGAAGAAAATAAGGCATCATGGGCAGGTAAGTCAAATGTT
The DNA here is from genome assembly GCA_027410445.1 of Discoglossus pictus. Classification (NCBI taxonomy): domain Eukaryota; kingdom Metazoa; phylum Chordata; class Amphibia; order Anura; family Alytidae; genus Discoglossus; species Discoglossus pictus. The sequence goes on from CM050173.1 coordinate 72,035,733, forward strand.
TATTATGTTTATTTTATTTTGTGTGTGTGTGTATTTACTACTAATCTAATGTTTATTTTTAACAGGGGCCGCACCGTAGAGGAAAATAAGAACAGGGACATGCTGTAAAGGTGAGTACAATATTTAGAATATGTATAATGTTTATTTATTGTATGTAAATGTGTTATGAACAATTTTTTTTTTTCCTATGGTGGCGATCTGAAGGGTCATCTGCAAAGGTAAGTGGTCTTAATTATTTTATTTTAGGTTAGAATTAGGGTTTGTGTATGGAGATGTGTATGTTAGATAGGGGGGATGTATTTTAGATAGGATTTATTGTATTTTAGATAGCTGGGTATGTATGTATGTATGTTACATAGGATTTAATGTGTTTTCGATAGTGGGGTATGTGTGTATTATAGATAGGATTTATTGTATTTTAGATAATGGGGTATGTATGTTAGATAGTATTTAATGTATTTTAGATAGTGTGGTATGTGTATATTTTAGATGTAAAGTACTTTAGATAGTGGAGTATGTCTGTATTTTAGATAGTATATTTAATACATTTTAAATAGTCGGTGTTGTATTTTATTTTATTTGTATTGTATTGTAATGTACTGTATATATTCTGTATGTATTTCCTTTTCAGGTGTGTACATTTTTTTTTGTAGTGGGGAGGGGATTGTAATGTAGTTTTTTTTATTTTCTGTAATGTACCTTTTTTTATTTTTGGTGACTTAGGTTTTTTTATGTTGTGTAATATATTTTTTTGTGTCTTTGGCTTTTTTATTTTCTGTAATGTATATATATTTTTTTCTGTGAGAGGTTTTATTATTTTTTGTGAGTTAGGTTTTATTATTTTCTGTAATTAGTGTGGTGGGAGGAGGATTTATCAGGGGGTAGGTAGGTTGTGTAGGTAGGTAGTGTAGGTGCTAATAGGTTACTGTAGAGGGGGTTAGTTTACATTTAATGGTTTATTGGGGGTTACAGTGCACTGTAGTGTTTGTAGTTAGTGTCATGAGGGTCCTTGAGGACCGTCATGGCACTTATGTGGTTAATGTTAGGGTTTCAACTGCCCCATAAGGGTCTTTATATACCCTTATGGGACTGATGGGGTTAAATAGAGGCTTATGATGGTCTGTATTGCCCCCCATGAGTGACAGGGATAATTAAGGGCTTATGGGGGTCTGTATTGACCCCTATGAGTGACAGGGTTAATTAATGGATTATTGGGGTCTGTATTAACCCCCATGAGTGCCAGGGTTAATTATTTGCTTATGGGGGTCTGTATTGACCCCAATGAGTGACAGGGTTAATTAAGGGCTTACATAGTGACATAGTTACATAGTAATTGAGGTTGAAAAAAGACTTTTAGCCCATCAAGTTCAACCTTTTAAGATCTCCTCTGATCTGCAATATGCGGATTAGTTGTTAATTATGGGGGTCTGTATTGACCTCCGTGAGTGACAGGGTTAATTAAGGGGTTTTGGGAGTCTTTATTGACCCCATTAGTGACAGGGATAATTAAGGGCTTATGGGGGTCTGCATTGACCCCCATGAGTGACGGGGTTAATGAAGGGCTTATGGGGGTCTGTATTGACCCCATGAGTGACAGGGTTAATGAAGGGCTTATGGGGGTCTGTATTGACCCCCATGAGTGACAGTGTTAATTAAGGGATTATGGAGTCTGTATTGTCCCATGAGTGCCAGGGTTATTTAGGGGCTGATGAGGCTCTGTATAGAGCCCCATGAATGATAGGGTTATTTTTTTTATTGCGGGTCCGTTAAGGACCTTTACGATCCTTTAAGGACCCACAAGGCACTACATTCGAATTCTGATTGCAGAGGGGGTCTCCGATCGCATGCTATCCGGAAACCCACTGCGAGGGTTAATGTGGGGTTAATGTTGGGATCCCCAGCATGGAGTTAATGTGTGGGGACCCCCAACATGGGGTTAATGTGGGCACACATCGGGGGTCCGATCGGACCCCTGTAGCAAGGGGTTAACGTGGGGTTCGGGCTTATCTCGGATCTCTGCAAGGGGTTAATGTGGTGTTCCGAGCTTATCTCAGATCTCTTGGCTGAGTTGTATGTGGCTGGAAGTGTTTTACACAATTCGTGTGTAACCTCCCTTCCAGACGTCCTGTCTTTCCCCCGTGCTGTGGGTGAGTGTTTTTTTTATTATTATTGTGTTTAATAGTGTGTTTTTCGTGATTTTGTGTGTGCGCCGTTTTGGGGGTCAGTGCGTTGTTTTGCGACCGTGGGTATTTTTTTTTTCTAAGTCCCGTGGCTCGTAATGTTGGCTTGCAGGCAATGAGGGAAAGGAGTAGGGGAAGAGAGACACAGGGGAGGGAGAGGAGGAGGGGAAGAGAGACACTGGGTAAGGAGAGGAATAGGGGAAGAGAGACACAGGGAAAGGAGAGGAGGAGGGGAAGAGAGACACAGGGGAAGGAGTTAAAGAGAGACACACGGGAAGGAGAGGACTAAGTGCTGTGAGTTAACGGTTTTGTGGGGTGTTTTGTTACATAGGTGAGGTGCCCTAGGACTAAGTGCTGCAACTTAACGGTTGTGTAGGGTGGTTTTGTCACAAAGTGAGGCGCCGTAGAGCCTCCACCTCCGCAAATGCAATGCAGTTCTGGCGTGCTCGCTTTGCGAGCTCACAGCGCGTGACAGCGTCTCGCAGTTTGCCAACTATTATATGTGATGCTATGGGGTCTCGTCAAAAAACAAACAATGTACCAATCTATTAAATAACATTCCAATGGCCCTGTCACAACACTCTGGACTCATGAATGTTTTTGGGGGGAAACTGACCATGGATGAACACTAACCCATGTGTCTATCAACCTCAAGGGCTATTACAATGTGCCTGAGACTTGCCTTAAGGGACTATGACATTTTTTCCACCACTTTTTCCAGTTATGTGGGGTGTAATGTTGGACCTCCGGCCCTGGTTAGGTACCCTGAGCATTTAAGAGCCCATTCCAAATAGTCATTTGAGCCTATCAGATTTAGGGTCGTTTTTGTAACTTTAAAGTTTTTATTTTGTGTTTAGGATGTGGCATTGTTATATAAAGTATTTTCAGGTATTACACACATATCTAGTGAAGTTACATAGTACTACTGCTAGTGATTATTGTTACATAAAGGAAAACAATCACTTCTATGGACTGGATATAAGAAACAATAGCCTCATTCAATTTGAAACAAATAAATTACTTTCCTACGTAATTTCGACTGGGAGAGCTTTTTTTCAGTAATGTTACACACAAATCTAATGAAGTTCACCAGCAATATTACAAATCTCACCAGACAACCATGTATCATCTTGTCAGTAACATACTAGCAGCCTTATTAAATTGCAATTCTGTAAATTTAAAAGGGCTCTATCTAAGCACACAGCATATTTTTTTTACAGAAGTTTTTCGTTAGTGAACGTCTATCCAAAAGCAAGGTCTTCACTAACTAAAAACTTCTGTAAATAAATTATGCTGTGTGCTTAAATAGAGCCCTTTTAAATTTACTGAACCGCAATTTAATAAGGCTGTAGGTGTATAATTACATGTTCACTCATATTATTTCGCCAAACCAGGCATTTTACTGAAATTACTGATGAGACACAGCTCAAGGAACCAATAGAAAATGTGAATGTCAGGATGTCATATATATAAGTAAAATGTTGAAGAATAAGCACCTATAAATGCGAGTAAACATTTTGCGAGTAGATAAGTAAATTTACGGGCTAGCTCTTCAACAGACAATACAATAGAGCATCTAGTCCATGTGGATTTACTGATATGTATTTACCTCTGGAATACTGGGTTGTTTGTTACCCTTGGTGTTGCATTTTTAAATTGCACATATGTGCCTATGAGAGGGATGCTAGAGGTAAATAGAATAACGAGGAAAAGTTACTGAGCATTTTTTGTAACTTTACGAATTGTGCAATAAAAAAGGGCCCTTATTTAGTAATACTGTTGAATAGATTTATTATATTCACAGGTTAGTTATTAGAAGCAATATTACTGCACTCTTCATAATGCAATGTTCAGCAACAATGTATTTATAAAGGTAATGAATATGACTACATTGTTGCTTTTTAGAACTCAGAATTTGTGAGTAACGAGGGAAAAATAATCCATTTGTTTCATGTTTATATTTAATATGCCATGTTGTTGTTCTAACGTCTATTTTGTTACTGTATGTTTTTGTACCTCTAGCACTGCAGAATTTGTTGGTCCTCTACAAATAATATATTTCTATTATTAGTTTTATTATTATTAATAATAATAATAATAATAATAATAATAATAATACTTAGGAAATAGTTTTTAAATGTTTTCCCTTTTTTTTCAAAGACTTTGCTCCCACAGAGGGGCCACCTATAAAAGCAGACAGTGAAATAAAGGATCCATTGGCATCTAGGGTTGTGATTGAGAATGTCCAGGACAGTTGCACAGCTGAGATAATAAACCTTCTGCTGGAGAACGTCAGTAACCTGACAGAGAGACAAGACTTCAATGTGGAGATGATCCCTGAGATCTGCTCGGCTGTGGTCACTTTTATATGTCCTATAGGTAAGAGAAAGCTCTGACTACTGACTGTTCAGAGGAATGAGCTGATACTTATTTCATACTAACAAGACACACATTGATATATGTGTAATAGATGTTATGTGTATAATACAGTCTTCTTTACTTTTGTGTCAATACTACTCATATTGTCAATACAATGGTGGTATTCCAGCACAGTAACGGTCGCCAGTCGATTTTCTCAATTGAAAACGTTGTATATTTCCATAAATCGAAAAGAATGTGTGTCTTCTTTTAATATAACTTTGCATTTTTACTTTGATGTCCATGTTTCAAATTCATTATACACTTTTTCCATAAATGTAAGTGCAAAAGTGTATTTTGCTGCATCATCACAACTAATTTTTTTTAGATATTAATTTTCCTTTTCTATAATATTGCCAATAATCAAGTCCTTGCAGATGCCATCACCAGTAAAAGTGTCATAATAGGTGACTCTCTTTGAGTAGTCTTTTGGTGGAAAGCCCTTGTCTCTCCAGATTGTATATAAAAGTATGCTGTTGATGATTTACTGAACTGAATCCTGATGTCATCTTTAAACCATACATAGACAAGCACTGAAAGTGTTTCTTCTACTTCAAAATGTACTTATTTAGAGAGTCTCCAAAATACTGGCCTAGACTTTTTTTTACTATCACTGACTACGTGTCCAGATAGATGCCTCGCTCCAAAAAAACTAAGTGGGACTTTACCCTCTGAAAGGACAATGTTCCAGTGATAAACGAGAATGCGCTTCAGACTAGTTGATGATTGAAAATAGTTATTAGTCAAAAGGCTTGCATGCTGTCCAAGGGTTCCTTAATTTATTTAATTTGATTGGGCTCTGTCTGTAACATATAGGTTATACTATGTCACTGCTCTTGTAGTGCTCAGCAATGAAAAAATATTTGCCAAGATCTATGCAACTGTTGGCAAATGGTGTTAACCAAGCATTCCGGCAAAAAGGGATAAAAATAAACATTGTCTTTTATTTATCCATCTGTCATCAACAATATTAATATTGTTAATCCTTTTACTCCAAGATATCCAGAAATTCATTAATAGCTTCACCAAAAACCTCAGGGCAAATCAACTGAAATTGACATCAAAGCCTCTAGGGGAGACCAAAAGCATCAGGGTGGAGAATTTACCTCCCAACACATCCGAGGATCATTTAATTATCTACTTTGAGAACCCAAAGATCGGAGGTGGAGATGTCCAGGAGGCTCTGCTGGTATCCTCAGAGAGTGCTGCTGTTATCACTTTCTGTGATCTAGAAGGTAATATGACATTTTGGATTATAATAATTGAATATTTTAATTTTCAGTCATTGCCTTTTGATGTATGATTATTTTTACATTGTTTAACATTTGCTTTAGTTAGGTAAAAAACTTTTATATTCTAAAAATATAAGTTTATCTTTCATACCATCATATTTATCCTCATGGAAAACTGTTATGTTGGTATTACATACAACACATACTACTGTATACCCTTCATGATACTAATGTTTGTGTTGACGAGTTATACACTCTGCATGATACTAAATGTGGTCTTGGTGTGTTATTTACACTTCATGGTACCAATGTTTGTGTTTGTTTATTATTTACCCTTTGTGATACCAAAGCTAGTGTTGATATGTTGTTTATAATCTTCATGGTGCAAACAGAATTCTTGACATGTTCTATACTCTTCATGATACTAAAGGTTGGGTTGATATTTTAGTGCTATGGAAAATGCTGGCGCTTTGTTAATAAAGAGTAACAATAATATGTCAAATACCCATAATGAGACCAAATGTTTTTTAGTAACTAATATTATCCTGGACTTATATAAATGCAATATATAAGGAAAATGTATTATTTCATGTGAGGGAGACTTATTCTGTAAGATGCGGGAAGGCAGCACTATTGGTGCACTTTGTTGTTACAGTGATATCCCTGAACTTATGCCTATACACTTCCAAAGCACAAAAGAAATAATCTAATTAAAGGGAAATAGAATGCTGCAATGGGAGCCACATACCATGAGGACCGCAAACTCTCATAATATATACCCAATGAAAATTTTAATAAAAAAAATATAATGTATCCACTATTTCTCACTAAACCTTAGTATCAATGCATTAAAACAATATTATTTATTGTCATGCAATCTGAATATGACAAAAATATCACCATTTATAGAATAAAAAAATCTGTTGCATTTACTTTCAATTTATAGACAAATTGTGCAGAAAATGTGCAGATGCCTTATGCAGAAAATCGTTTAAAGAAAGCAATCTATTTTCAGATAGATAACAATATCAAAATCCTTTAAAATTGGGTAATAGTAAAAAATCAGAACATTCTACATTCAGAAAGATCAATATGGAAATCAATGACATACTGTATATAGTTGTCGTAATTGCGAGATTGGCGATCACGCTATGTTAAATGTTACGGGCTTGTGCATGAGCAATGAGCTCTGAAGGCCCGAAAGTTACGGTTTGACGGGGCTGAAATGAGCGCCAAACACGCTCATTGCAGGGCTCCCGATGAGTGCCGAATGCGCTCATCATGAGGCTCGTAATGTACAGGGGATGTAATTGCGGGCCTCGCGCTAAGCACCAAAGACGCTCATCGTGAGGCCCGAAAGTTAGAACAGGGGAGAGGCTCGCTTTATGTGGCAAACAGCACTTCCAGGCTTCAAACTTTATTGCCATCATTTTTGACGGGCAAGTCGCAAGTAACTATATAAAATTTATCAAGTTTGGTTAACAATCAAGCATCTATTCTATAGAATATATTTGGTATTAATATTCACTGATATAGCAAATTCACAGATAACTAATCAACATACTCTATGATGGCAGTAATTAGCAACATCAGGCATAAAAACCTATATGGCAGTCAAGATAGAATATATAAAATAGTAATATAAAACTACTTACCGTAGGTTATAATGTAGCTAAATAAAATTGTTACATAAGTATTAGATTATACCATAAAGGATTTTATAATAGAATTGATTAAACTTAATTTATCAAAGCCATCAGTCTATTTGGATAAGGTTTGCACAAGGAGAAAAGTCATAGATTGGGAGCCATATCAAGATGATGATTTACAATACCTTATTTAAAGTTGCATCCACTTTATAAAAATGTAACAGACAGATTGTATAAAGACTATTTTAACCCTGTTATAAAATGGAATAGAGGAACACAGTTATAATTTACCAATTATAATGTTAGCAAGTAGAACCCTTTCTGAGCAGAACCCCTTGTTACGTTTGGTTAGCAGTAATCCCCTTTGGGTAGATATAATGAATAATCACAGAGAAAAGACAAAAGGACAGAAGTTTATGCCAGAGAGTGTCAGAGAGAGCCCTGAGCCTCCCTTTGCCTTATTAGCTAAACTCTTTCCTTTTCACCCACTCCTAGTCACCGCACGGATTGCAACCCATTGAAATAACCTCACACAATGTTTGTATGCAAATACATAGTTAGAATATATCAATAAAATGGTGTATAAATATATTTACATCCACGAGGGTGCAAACTTGCTCCTTGGCCCCTCTATGAAATAGTATGGAATGTACCTGTGATCATCTAAGTCATGCATGTCCAACACGTCAATCGTGACGACATTTGGTAGATCACGCTCCCAAGGAAGGGGAAGCATCGCGTGACCTTACTGCAGCCTGCTGTGAGTATGTCTGTGTGTGTGTTTGAGTGTGTGTCTGTGTGTAAGTCTGTGTGTCTTTGAGTGTGTATGTTTCTCTGGGTGCAGCCACCTGCCCATGGTCCTCCTGCCCCTTCCCCCATGCCACATCACCGGTCTCAGCTCTCCCTTGTGCCTCTCCACACCCGGCTCTCTGCTCTGCCTGCACGGATCCCAGCTCCCTCCTCTGCCTGCAGGGAAGAGGAGGAGATGCGAGGAGGAGATGCCTGGAGGAGGAGCCACCAGTCCGGGATGTGAGGAGCAGTAACAGCATGGAGGAAAGAGACAGGGCAGAGAGAGGGGAGAGACAGAGAGGGGAGGGGAGAGACAAAGAGGTGGGGAGGGGAGAGACAAAGAGGGGGGGAGAGACAAAGAGGGGGGAGACAAAGATGGGGGCAGAGACAAAGAGGGGGACAAACGGGGGATGAGAGAGAGACAGAGAAGGAGAGAGAGAGAGAAGATAGAGAGAGTTTGTAGGAGAGAGGGAGTGTGTGTGTAGAGAGGGAGTGTGTGTAGATAGGAAGAGAGTGTGCGTGGAGGGGAGTGTGTGTGTGTTGAGGAAAGATGGAGTGTGTGTGTATGGAGGAGAGAGAGAGTATGTGTAGAGAGGGAGAGAGTGTGTGTGAAGGGGAGTGTGTGTGTGTTGAGGAAAGATGGAGCAGGTGTGTATGGAGGAGAGAGGGAGTATGTGTAGAGAGGTAGAGAATGTGTGCGGAGGCGAGTGTGTGTGTGTGGAGGAGAAAGGGAGAGAGTGTTTGTGTTTGGAGGAGAGAGGGAGAGAGTGTGTGTGTGTGTGTGGAGGAGAGAGGGAGAGAGTGTGTATGTGATGGAGAGAGGGAGTGTGTGTGTGGTGGAGAGAGAGGGAGAAAGGAGTGAAAGAAGGAGAGAGAGAAAAAAGAGAGGAGGAGAGGGAGAAAAAAACAAAGAAAGGGAGAAAAGGGGAGGGAGAAGGAGAGGGAGAAAATGAGACGGAGAAGGAGAGGAGAAAAAGAGAGGGAGAATGAGGGGAGAAAAGGAGAGGGAGAAAAGGAGAGGGAGAAATGGAGTGGGAGTAGGATAAAGAAAGGGAGAGATAGAATGAAGGATAGAGAGTGAAGGAGGGAGAGGGAGAAAAAGGGATATTGAAGGAGGGAGAGAGATAAGAAGGGAGCGTGAAGGAGAGAAAGAGAGAGAGGTGAGTGTGAATAAGAGAGAAAGATAGGAGAGAGATGGAAAAAAGGAGAGACAGTGAAGGAGTGTGAGAGAGAGTGAAGGAGAGAGAAAAGGAAGGAGAAAAAAGGACAGGGTGAATGAGAGAGAGAATGAGGGGGGGGGAGAGAAGGAAAGAGTAAAGGAGAGAGGGAAGGAGGGAAAGAGAAACAGAGAGAAAAGGAAAGAGAGATTAAAGGAGACACAGGGAAGAAGAGAGTTAGATGGAGAGGGACAAAAGAGAGAGAAGGATGGGGAGAAGTAGAAAAGAAGAGGGAGAAAAGGAGAGATAGATTGAAGTTGAGAGAGTGAAGGAGGGAAAGGGAGAAAAGGGATATTGAAGGAGGAAGAGAGATAAGAAGGGAGCGTGAAGGAGAGAAAGAGAGAGGAGAGTGTGAATGAGAGAGAAGGATAGGAGAGAGATAGAAAAAAGGAGATAGTGAAGGAGGGAGAGAGAGCCTGAAGGAGAGAGAAAAGGAGGGAGAAAATAGGACAGGGTGAATGAGAACGAGAATGAGGGAGGGAGAGAGGCAAGGAGGGAAGGAGAAAAAGAGAGAAAAGGAAAGAGAGATTAAAGGAGAGACAGAGGGAAGAAGGGGAGAGAGTGTGAATGAGAGCGAGAAGGAGGGGGAGGAGAGTGAGAAGTAGAGAGAGTGAAGGAAGGAGGGGGAGCAAAGAAGAGGGGAGGAGAGAGAGAGAAAAAAAGAGGAAAGAGAGAAGGAGAATGGGCATGGGGAAAGAAAATGAGAGTGTGAATGAGAGAGAGATAGGAGAGAATGAGAGAAAGAAGGAGGGAGAGAAGAAGAGAGAGTGGAGAGAGAAAGAGAGAGGGAAGGAGAGTGTGAGAGAGAGAGTGAAGGAGAGTGTGAAAGAGAGCATGAGGGAGAGAGAGAGAAGGAAAAAGTAAAAGAGAGAGAGATAGAAGGAGGGAGAGAGAAAAGAGAGAGATTGAAGGAGGGAGAGTGAAGAAGAGAGCATGACGGAGGTAGAGAGAGGGAAGGAGAGACAATGAGTGTGAATGAGAGAGAGCGAGAAACAGAGTGAGAGAGAAGGAAATATATATGTGTGTGTGGGGTAGATCACTGATAGTTTTGATACTGGATAGTAGATCACAGACTACTTGAAGTTGGACATGCCTTTTCTAAGTGACCACTTGAGCCAACTTCATTTATAAGTTTGAATAGAGCATTGTCTGCTATGAAGCACCTGTGGAATAGAGCTCGACTAAAACAAAAGCACATTGAACAAAAGCGTAAATCTAAGTATATATATTATTGTCAGAAGACTGCCTTATAATCACAATTCAATGTTTCTGAGCCACAAAACTATTTGGGGTGGGCTCAGCTCCCACTTGAGGGAACTTTTAGTAAGTTCAAACATATTTGTGTGCAAAAGGAAAATGATTAACCCTTTACATGGGAAATGACCATTCTGGTGTAAGTATGTACTGTATGTACATACGCTAGTAACAAAACTAACAACAATCAAATAAAGTAGACGGTATATATGATCTTTTGTATCTAAAAATGTCACAACAATACACACAGATGTGAGTGTAGTTAAAATTGTGAGCATTATCAGCTTCTTTTGAGCAAGATACAATTATCATCTATTATTTATAAGTTTAGAGACATGCATGTAAGCTTTGAGGAATTAGTACTAATAGAGACTGTTTTGTAAATAATTTTTCCCAGTTGAAATACCAGAAAGATGTTTAATAAAATAAATGAACATTCTTTTATTTATCACATTCAGATTCAGCTTATATGCGCTATCCATAAAATTACCAATTGCTGTGTAAAAACAATATATTTGTGTCTATTACAGCTGTAAAGACTGTGTTGGAGAAGCAACATTTTTTCGGAAAGACACCAATATCTGTCTATCCATACCATCCATCGCTGGGCGTGGCACTATATGGAAAGAACGGACCTTGTGTAACATTACCCAAACCCATTGAACGCCCAGTCAGTTCATACTTACTGGAAATTATACTGGGAGATGCACAGACAAAACAAATCATGGAAAGAAAGATGGAAGAACAATATTGTGATATTACATGGCCAGCCCCGGACTGCAAAAACCCTATTATTAAACTTTGCATTTCCAGAACCAAATCTACTCACCTCAGGACTATGGCAAAGATTGTCCACACATGGGAAAATAAGGTTATCTCCGATTTCTCACTTATCATATCAAGATACAAAGTCACAGAGTACAAAGTGAATACATCTGTTTGGGAAGCTATCAAAGGAGATGCCTGCAGCTCAGTGTATGAGAGGGTTTCGATAAAAACAGATTTTGATAAAGATAAAGTTTTCCTGGTAGGTCTTTTAAATGATGTCACTAAGGTAGAGAAAATATTTGGGGATCTGGTAGAAACTGCAACCAAACAGATTGAAAGAAAAAATCAAAGTGAGACAATCGCTGTTCCTCTGACACAAGCAATTTATGAATTAATGTACAAAACAGGATTGGACAAGACCATTCAGAAGGACTATCCTGACCTGAACATCTTTTATGATATGTCAGAAAACAGTGTTAAGCTCTATGGACTCAGAGAGGAGGTGCTTAAGGCTAAATGTGTAATACTAAATAAAAAAGAAGACCTACAATCAAAGCCTATTCACCTTGATTCTTACATCAGAAATTTCCTGGCATTTGTTAATATTACAGAGCTGTCATGTCTCATCCTAGTACAAAACAATATTAATGCAGTGTTTCAGATTAATGGTGACAAAGTTATTGTAACTGGTTTCTCCATGAAAGACCTGTCACAGGCAGAAGAACAAATTAAGAATGAGTTAGTTTGTAAACATATTATTGTTGAAGACAAGAAAATAATTCAAACTACGGAGTGGAAAAGTCTCACAGCACATTTATGTGAAGTATATAATTCTAAGACGGTCACTGTTATGATTGAGGAGTTTCCTCCAGGAGCTGAGAAGCAGGTGGTCATAGCTGGTCTTTCTACTGCAGTACCAGATATCTACCAACAGCTTCATGAATTTCTGGAGAAGTACACTCCATTAAAGATGGACATTGAAACCAAATCTATGGTGGCTGTAAAGTTTATTATGGAGGAAAGAAAAGCAGTATTTGATTATATAAATAAGAAGGTGAAAGTTGTAGTGAATCAAAATTCACTTTCCTTTTCTGGTCCAAGATTGTATGTGCAGGAGGCTGCTGCCCATATCGAAAAGGTTTTGTCCTCACTATATTCAGAAATTCTGCACATTGACAAACCTGGAGCTAAGAAGTTCTGTCTGAGTAATGAATATATGTACATTACTACAGCTAGGCAGAAGTTTAACTGCATGATATATTTGCAGAAGGATGGAGACAATGCCTGTATAAATTATAAAATAAATTCAGATGAACCTCTCTGCCAAGTAACCCTACAGGGTGGTGTCATTATAGCAATTTATAAAGATGACCTGACCCATCACTCTGTTGACGTTGTGGTTAATGCAGCAAATGAAGATCTGAAGCATGTTGGGGGGCTGGCACTGGATCTACTAAAAGCTGCAGGTTCCAAATTACAAACTGATTGTGATAATATCGTTAACAAAGAAGGAAGATTATCCGTTGGGGAATCGGTAATCACTGATGCTGGTAATCTGCCCTGCAAACAGGTTATACATACAGTTGGGCCCAGATGGGACTTTAAATCAAAACAAAAATGTGAGCGGCTACTGAAGAGGGCAATAAGGGGAAGCTTAGAGCTTGCTGCTGAGAATGGGCACAACTCTATAGCAATTCCAGCTGTCAGTTCAGGAATATTTGGATGCCCTGTGGATTTATGTGCCCAAAGCATTGTAGAGTCTATCCGGCAGTTTGTGGAAACCCAACAAAAGTCCAGCAGCATTAAAAGGATTCATCTGGTGGACACAGCTGATCAAACAATTACAATGTTAACTGAAACTTTGAAAGCTGAGTTTGAAGATCAGATTATTGATTTGGAAATGGATAGAGACAATGTTCAAATGATGACAACAAAAGCGGGAGTTATCATCAAAGTAATCCAAGCAAACATCCAGGATGCAACAGTATGTACCATTCAGATTGCCATAAATGTGCATTTGCAAACCTGCACGAGCATGTTTTAAAAAGAAAACTGTTTAACTGGTCAAGAATGATTATTGTAGTTAGTGTGGCTTTGGACAACTAACTAGAAAAATAAATGGTTATGGAACTATGAGACCTGAATCACAGTTGGTTTTGGACTAGTTTAGAACAACTGCAAAACACTGCCCTATCAGTTTTAGAACATGTATTAAGTCGTTGAAAATATACAAGGTATATAACAAGAAAAATATATATAAAACAATTAGGCCTCTCACCTCCATTATTAAAAACATTAAAAGTTTGGTATCAAGTGATACACTATAAAAGAACACCAGTATTACTGGAAAAAGTTAGCTGTGATTTAAACCATTCATCAAAGTTTCAAAAATTAAGTTTCAAAAAAGGGATGGTGTTTTGGGACGACAATATTGATAAAGAATCATTACTAACTTGGCTGGAAGTGAAAGGAAAATATGCATTGGAAGACTTGTAGATGGTTATATATTCTATAATTAGTGAGTTTGTCAAAAAGTATATTTGGGCTATATAACAGACACTACATTTTAATTATACTTCCTATCTTGAAATTATGGTTTACATGACATTTCAAATATGTATCAGTTACTAAATCTGCCATACAAACAATTACAGTGCATTATCAAGTGTGAGAGCATGCTATAACAAAATGTAGAAATTGAAGATTGGGAAAATATATTAGAGTCAACAGCAAAATGTTCAAATAATGTCACATTTGATAAACAGGCCTATACAATTTTAAACCAAATATATCAGGTTCATACAGTCCTAAATAGATATTACCCATCCTTCAGTGATTCATATATTATAGGTTATTGAGAACCTGGAGAAATAGAAAGAATATGCAATACAAATGTATTACTTTCAAGGATTTTCCATTTTCCAATTAAGCTAATGACTTGGCAAGCTGTGATAAATGTATATGTGGATTGTTTAACTATGAGAGAAAACCCTCTGCTTGACTGTATCTGTATTAGAGTGAGCATGTATGTAGAGTCCCAATGGAAAGTCTCAGACCTCTCTTGGTTTCACATAGTATTTTTTTTGTGAAAAGCTATCTAGTACTGCAAATGACAATATACAAAACATACCATATATACAAATTTGATTTTCATGGTTGGAAAGTCCATATGCGTGTCATCTGAGAGGAAGCCATTTAATTATCCACCAACCTCAGCACCTTTATTTCCTATAAAGTTATTTTGTTCACTTATGAAATGCTTACTTGAAATTTTACTAAAACACCTAAAATTACAGTGGGTGAAGCATTATATCTTTTTTGTTAGGTCTATCCTGAAGTATCCTTGGCTACATTTGTAGTGCTGGCATTCTTAAAGTATCCAAATTTGGTAATTTTTGGCAAACATGGTGAACATCTTCATATCAAGGACTCATTTAAGATCACTTTCAGCAATTTTAGTGACCAGTTTGATATTTTTCACTTGCCTAATGTGAAATGTGCTGGTTTAACCCTTCCTGTCCTGGTGTCTCTTTTCTGTGTTTAGACAGATGTGATTGTGAACAGTGTGGGAAATGACCTTCAGATGTACAGTGGAGCAGTCTCTAAAGCTCTGTCTCAGAAAGCCGGCAATAATCTACAACACATTCTAAATAAAGAGGCACAAAATAATAGTGTGACAGAAGGCTTTGTGTGTACCACTGAAGGCTGTAACCTGTCCTGCCAGAAAATTATTCATGTTGTGCTTCCACAGTGGGATGAAGGCAATGGTTCTGCTGAAAAAGTAATAAGAAAATTCTTGTTTTATATCATTTATTCAGTTTTCTAATAAAACATTAAACCATTAACCAGTTATTAAAATAACCAATGCCATTAATATATCAGGTTGAGAAGATATACAGTCTGGAATAAGGGCAACAAGATGTCAGTTGTATGCAGCACATCAACTACTGTATCAGTCCCAATAGTTAATAATCTGACCTTTGTATTTAATATAGAAAAGTTAATGTGATTTTCTAAGGAAGTAACCACTTTGTGTTTCCATACATAAAATAGAGTTTCTGCCTGTTTTAATACAGATTATTAAGTCAACAAGATTACCTGATAAGCATAAAGAAAGATTCCAAACAAGGTATAATTTGAAACCGTAAATGGTAACAAGCACGTTAACGATGCATGTTGTATGGCAATATTATATTTAAATCTGTAATCAGTGTTTTGATCCTCCCCTAGCTTTTTTCTCTTTTCAGTAGTTTAGCAATGATTTGTTTCTTACAAAGGTAAGACAAAAACCTAGAGTGAAGTATCAAAAGTCCGACTAAGCAACACAATCTATAGATTTTAATGTAAATTTATTTCAAGATAATACAGTTATTTAAAATAGCATTCAAATCATAACATATTTTTTTACCTTATACAGATTTAAATTAAAGTTTTTAAGCCTTTATAAATGATAAAGCTTGTGAAAGAAAATTAATATTAACAGACTTTACATGAACCTCAGATCAAAGTGATGTATCAAAGGGTATTTATCTCTTCTATGCCTGTACTGTCTGTATTTCCAGATGTTGAGGCAGATTGTAACTATTTGCCTTAGAACAACAGAGAAGAATAAACTGAACTCTATCACGTTCCCTCCCATCGGAACCGAAGGCCTTGGTTTCCCTAAAAACCTGGTCGCTGCTGTAATGTTTGATGAGGTTCTCAGCTTCGGCAGCAAATATAATTTCCAGCATCTTCAAGAAGTCAACTTCATTCTACACCCAAGTGACAAGGAGAACATTAAGGTAACAGTATTGTTATTTTTTAGAAATTCATTATTAAGTTTTTTTTCTTCTGTTTTTAACCTCTATTGATTTTAGTTGCTTAAAAATGTTACTTAATATTATTCTTCAATTGTAGTACTGCTTGATTTCTGTCAAGGAGATTTGTCTTGTCTGACCTCTAGGCCAGCAGAACCTCTTTTGGTGGAAAATGTACAGGGTAATATCTCTTTCAGAAGAATATGTACAGGGCAAGAGAGCCGGAACCAAAGACCTGAAGGGCCATTGAGGAGGCACCCATAAAGTCTGCTAGCATCTCTTTGAGTCGGGTGACTTAGAAGAACAATTGTCATGATTATTGCTGTCCTCACTGTCTGAGGGAGATTACTTTCCCAAACTGATTCTCAAACTTTCATCCACTTTAACAAGTTAACTCCTTATTAGTGATGCCAATTTACATCCACCCCAAACTAGTGGACCAATTCATACAATTCTACTACATCTTCCATCTATCATACTTAGCGCTCAGTGTCTGCAGTACCTCTTTGTCTGTCACTCCAGTGGCTTCCCATAGCCTTCAGACTGCGCCCCCTTATATCACAGCTCTCGTCTCAAAATTCTCCCCCAACCACCCTCTTTGCACTGCTAATAAACAGCATAATATCACTCACAAACTACAGTGCAACACACAACCACCTCCATTTGCTTGAGCCTATTGCCGTACATATTGCCATCTTGTATCTATCATCCTCCTGTGAGGTCCAGGGACTCAATTCACCTAAGTAGGACTGTTGTATCCTTATTCCCTGCAAGGTACTATATGGCTAGAGACGAGAATTGATCAATCAGGCAAGTTCAAGGGCAGGCAGAGTTCATGCAGTGTCAATCATCGAGGAAAGCACAATGGACAACAGGTGCATAGAATTTCAGGAACAGGACACTGACAACATCACAGGTACACTGGCTCAGAATGGTAGCAGGAACACAGCACTAGTAGCTCACAGTACCACAGGTACACTAGCACTGGACGGTACAAAGAATATGTGCACAATGGCACAAGTAGCTGACAGTAGTAGGATACACTGGCCCAAGGTGGTAGCAGGAATACAATTACACTGGTGCAAGTAACTGGCAGTAGTCCAGACTATGGTATGGCTAATTGATAGGGATTCAAATC
Source organism: Discoglossus pictus (assembly GCA_027410445.1). NCBI lineage: Eukaryota > Metazoa > Chordata > Amphibia > Anura > Alytidae > Discoglossus > Discoglossus pictus. Next base: position 72,053,177 of record CM050173.1, read on the forward strand.
AAGATCAAATGCAAAGACCTTGGAGTGTGATCCAAACATTAATAACAGCTCTGGAGAGATGCAAGTGCCGGGTTTATGTAGTCCAGCAGGGTTAGGCTTGTGCACTTATTTACAACACTGACCTTTTACATTTTGAGTATTGTCAATACTAAGACACCAGAGAGTAAGTAAGTTTGGTTGAGAGCGTTGAAGACCTTGCTACTGTATAACTCCTGGCTCACCTTTTATCTTCTGCTAATCTTAATCATGGATATTTTTTTAGGCATTTTCTTGTGAACTGGAGAAACGAATTGAAGCAAATGCATCTGAGACCAAAACACAAACAGCAGATTCAGAAATAACAAGTCTGCAAAAAAGAGAGTCAGGAAAGTCCAGTCCAGAAGAAAGTGCAGGTGAGAAACTTGTAATGTAAAAATAATTTTACAGCAAATAGTTCTCTAAATATCAAACACAATAATACTGGAAAAGCTCTAATGATGAAAAACTCATTGAGCGCTTTTGGGCAGAGTGGCGTATTCTGCGGGTATACTCTCTGAAGTCACTGACAAAGGTTTAATAATATATGTCTTTATGCTCCTTTTAGCAAAAAGCTTTGTTGTATTCATTAAAGAATCGCTGTAGCCAAGACATTGGGCAACATATTTTTAGAATGCAAATAAATAAGCCTTTACAGCTTTTACTTCTCTATGTCATCTTTCTTTATTTCAGCTTCCATTTTTTACTCAGCTGCTTCTTACAGCTCCTGACATGGTAAACTAATGAGCTTTTCATTAGCCCTGATTAGAGCATTGCCACGTCCCCACTGTGCTGCTAAAAGCTTCCGCCTTTATTCAAAGTCTCCTTCCACCTCAGGAAGTAGATTACTATAAACTAAAATGGCAGATTCCACTGAAGCATACTTGCATATAAAAAGAATGAATCAGAGGCTGTAATATTATTTTGTTTATTAACCTTACTTTGTACAGCTCCATCATATTCTTTAGCGCTAAACAGAGAAGATACAAGTCAAAAACAATTAAAACAATTTCAAAATAATGGAAGGCCCTGATATTGAGTTTAAAATTAAGCATATAAAGCGCTTTCTCTAAAGCACCCAGTAAGATTGAAAACTCGCAAACTTACAGTCAAGAGGATATGGGTATGGTATTGCAAAGTGAGGTACAATATATTGTACAATATATTGTGCAAATTAAGGCTAAAGTTGCAAAGCTTCTTTAAATAGATGAGTGAGGTCTGCATGATGATGGCATTGTCAACAGTGAGATATATGTGAGGAGTGGAAGCTGTGGTAGAGGGTGGGTAGAGGAAGATTAGGAGCTTAGTCTTTGACATGTCGAGTTTGAGTTGACGGGAAGACATCCAGGAGGACATGCTAGAGAGGCAGTTGGTGACTTTAGCTAAAAGAGAGGGGGAAAGTTCTGGTGCAGAGAAGTAGATTTGGGTGTCATCTGCAAATAGATGATACTGAAATCCAAAATAATTTATTAGGGTACCAAGCGAGGAAATATAGATGAGAAAAGGAGGGGACCTACGACAGGACCTTGAGGTATGCCAGTCAGAGGGTGAGGAGATGAAGATGAGCCAGAGAATGAGACACTAAATATTAAATAAAAATGTTTACATTCTAAAAATTGTTGCATATTCAGAAATGTAGTTCTTCAAAAGATTATATTTTAAACACATGACCACAGTAGTCCTTTGGGGTTTTAGTCCTTAATTTTTACTCAAACAAACATCATAAAAGAAGAAAAAAACGAAAAGAGAAAAATAAAAACAGCAGTTAAAACAAAACAAAAATGACATAATAATCATGTCCAAAAGGTTAAAATGACCAATATGTAAGTAACCAACTAGTCCATATATATATATATATATATATATATATATATATATCACATATAATAGTTGTCAAACTGCGATTCGTCGTCACGCTTGCGACAAATCGCAGTTTGACCACTGCGACCGATCGCAAAGCCCCGCACATGCGAATTGCGCGGCTTCTGGATGCGCACAGCGCTGGGCGCACACATGTGCATTGTGCGGCGTTAGCTGCGCAAGCACTCTGCGCCAGTTGTACGCGTTGCACACGGCAAGGAAGAGGCACACGGGAGGAGGTGACACACAGGGGAGGAGGGAAGAGACACACAGGGAAAGAGGGGAGAGACACACAGGGGAGGAGGGGAGAGACAGACGGGGAAGAGGGGAGAGACAGACAGACATGGGAAGAGAAGAGAGACACACAGAGGAGGAGGGGGGAGAGACACAGGGGAGTGAGAGAAGGGGGAAGAGACACAGGGGAGCGAGAGGAGGGGGAAGAGATACAGGGGAGGGATAGGAAGAGGAAAAAGACACAGGGGAGGGGGAAAAGGCACAGGGGAGGTAAGAGACACGAGGGATGGGGGGGAGAAGGGAGCCAGAGAAGGGAGGAAGAGACACACAGTGGAGGAAGGGAGAGGCCCACAGGGGAGGAGGGGAGAGACACACAGAGGAGAGGCACATAGGGAAGGAGGGGAGAGGCACACAGGGGAGTTGGGGAGAGACACACAGAGGAGGAAGTGGGAGAGACACACAGGGGAGGAGGGGGAAGAGACACAGGGAAGGGGAAAAGAGACACAGGGAGGGAGGGGAGAGTGAAAGATACACATGGGAGGGGGAAAGAGACACAGGGGAGGGGGAAAGAGACACAGGAGAGAGAGATGGGGAAGAGACATAGAGGAGGGAGGGGGAAGAGACACAGGGGAGGGGGAAAGAGACACAGGAGAGAGAGAGATGGGGAAGAGACACAGGGGAGGGAGGGGGGAAAAGACACAGGGGAGGAGGGAAGAGACACAGGGGAGGGAGAGGTGGGGAAGAGACACAGAGGAGGGGGAAAGAGACCCAGGGGAGGGAGAGGGGGAACAGACACAGGAGAGGGGGAACTGACACAGGGGAGGGAGAGGTGGGGAAGAGACACAGGAGGAAAAGAGACACGGGGGGCAGAGACACAGGGGAGTGAGAGGAGGGGGGAAGAGATAGGGGAGTGAGAGGAGGGGGGAAGAGACAGGGGAGTGAGAGGAGGGGGAAGAGACACAGGGGAGGGAGAGGATGGGGAAAAATACACAGGGGAGGGAAATGGGGGGAAACAAGGGAGACACTAGGGAGGTGGGGAAGAGACAGAGGGGGGACGGTGGAAAGAGACACAGGGGAGGGGGGATAAAGCACAGTGGAGGGAGAGGGGGAAAGAGACACAGGGGAGGGGGAAAGAGACACATAGGAGGGATTGGGGTTAAAAACACCGGGGGGAAGGAAACAAAAGCGAGGGAAAGGAGGGGGGAAATAAGGCACAAGGGAGTAAGTAGACAGGGGAAGAGACTTGCAATAATCGCCAAAGGCACTCATTGCGAGGCCCGTGATGAGCGCCAAAGGCGGTCATCACGAGGCCAGTAATGTAGAGGGGGAGGCTCCCATTGTGTGGCAAACAACATTGCCAGGCTTAACTTTTTATTGCCGTCATTTTTGACGGGCAAGTCGCTAGTATATATATAGTTATTTTCATGTAACCATTGTCCTAAATAACAGCCTCATTAAATTGGAGCTCCTAACTGTCATCTTAGGGCTATTTGCGTGCTAAGATGCCTTGTAATGTTGCTCGTAACGGGCTTTGCGTGTTAACAAGCAGGATGGCCGAGAATAGGCTACCTGGAGAGAAACGTTGAACTTCACGCAGGTTAATCCTTTGATCTGTCATGCCCGTAACCGCTAATTGTTTAATTCCGCTATTAATGTGCAACGTGGTCACTCGCGAGCAAACACTTAACATGCAAATGGAGCCCATACGCCAACCTGTGCTCTAGAGCACCTGCAAAGGGGGTAATGGACAATACATAGCACTTGTAATGTAGATAAAATCTCTCTACTGTACATTTATTATAAGGGAAAGTGATGTTAGGTCTTAGAATTAATAGCACAACTTTCTCAAGCCTTCAAATCGGCCCTCGAAAAATACTTTATTTCATGATTATTTTTTGTGTTATATCTATCCCTGCATTGAATGTGACATATACTGTAACTCGCATGTAATAGAATATCATATTTACTGCTTTATTAATATTGCAATATTTCTGGCCTTTTGGACCCATCACAAACTGGATTTGAAGCACGTAGGACTTGGAAATCTACCCTCCCCTTTTTCAGTGATGTATGGCTCGCTCTTTCCCTTGGCACCATCTGAATGCTTAATTGTTTGCGTGTGAGCACGCAAGCCCGGTGGCCGCAAACTGGTTTACGAAAAAGCATCTCTCACTCGTAGCACGCAGCCCTTTCTAATTTAATAGCAATGTGACTCGGCTGAATTTGAAGCACGCAGCCCTTACGTGCTACACGTTGGACTTACGAGGCTGGAATTTAATATGGCCCTATATTAGCTGAATAATTAAAATAAAGAAACAATCTAAATAATTACAGGTCAGGTTTGAGAATAAAAAAGAAAATGGAAAGCAAAAAGGTAAAAATTAAAAATGTAAAGGAAAATATAAAAAAAAAGACTTATGCCCCAAAACAAGGATTTTATCCCCACATTAAAGATACTTTAACGTATTAACTCTGGAGAAATGTATTAAGTTACCCCAAAATGAATAGGCCAAGGGCACACACAATTTATTTAAGATTGTAAATAAAGCGAAAAGCATATAAAAAAGATTGTTTAGAAATATATGTCTATCCATTACATGGATATATTTCTGAAGTTTAATATTGTATTTTTCCTGTTCTTATCCCCTGTACAGCGCTACTGAATATGTTGGCGAGATACAAATAAAAATTAATAATAATAATAATAATAATATTTCCCAATCTCTTTCTTGCAGCTTTTTTTGGAATGGTCACAACGCCAGCACTTGGAGTTCATGAAATGAAGATTGGGGCAATCAATTACCAAGTGAGAACTGGAGATATAACCAAAGAAAACAGTGATGTCATTGTCAATTCAACCAGTTACACTTTTAACCTCAGGACAGGTATTTATGATGTCTTTTAAAAATTTAGCAAATATTTGAGTATTAAGGTAAAACATAATGTACTAACTTGAAACAGTTTTCCAATATGTTTTGTTTTCTAGTGCTGTCTGCTCCAAGTATGTCCATAATGTTTTGTAGATCAAAGAGCTGAACACAGACACAAATGAGTAAGCAAGAATTAAGAATGAATTAATTAGCAATGAATGATTGCAAAAAAGAGCTCCCTCTAAGATGGCTCAGGCTGATTGGAGAACAAGAACTATCAAAAAATACAAATAGATTGCAGTCATCACATGTTAACTAGCTAAGATAAAAGAATTATATTTAACGGACCAGCTTTCATGACTTTTGAGCACAGTATAGCACATGATTTTAAACTTTTTAGTGTCAGTATAGACAACATGTTAATTTATTGTGGTACCACAACTTCAATTAATTTGTCTCAATCCAAAGGAAGGGTCTGATTCAGCTCCCTAGGACCATGGAGTGGATGGGCTTCTATTCCAGGACCATCAGGATTCAGAATAGGGATCAAGGGTTAAAAATAGAAAACAGAGGTTATAACACCATGATTATGTTCCCTATTAGAGTATTTATTGGGAAAAGTTGGAATATTTGTAGGCAAAAAGAACAATACAACTTTGATTCCTCGGACAAACATGATTAGATTACCTGCCCTTAACCAGTCTGGCCAATTTGGAGGCTGTGGGAATTAATCCCATCACAGGGTGAGCTGGCAATTACATCACAAACTTAAAAACAAACAAAGTTCCCTTCTAAACAAGTTAACTCACGTCTACTATTTTAATTTCATGTCCACAGCTAGATAATCAATCAGGCAGGTTGTTATCAAGATGCACAGTTTACTGTTCAAATTTCAGGTCCCTGGTGATGGAATTAGCAGGGACTGGAATAGTGATCTGTAGGATCGAGAGGACATAACACTTTCAGTAGAGGTTAACTTGGCCTCAAAAAGTAGATCATGACACCACTCACTAAAGAACTATACTGAAAACACAGACAACAGCTTTACACTCAGTTGGACAATAAATAATTAATGCATTGGAGGTTCCTGTACTTAACATGTAATAGAATATTATATTCTCTGCAGGTGTTTCCAAGGCAATACTCGACACGGCTGGTCAAAATGTTGAGCAAGAATGTGCCAAACTTGGTAAGTATCATTAGTTGTGATTTGATGTTGTATAAAGTAGTGTTTACAGTGCTGTTTTTTGGAAGTTGGTTGAAATCTCTGGAAGGACCAAGGAAACATTATTCATCCATGAGCTTCCTAAGACCAAAACCACTTCAATGTCTTCCAGCAGGAATTAGCTTTGGAGAAGGTAGTGGAGAAGAGGTGTGTTTTTTTACCTTAAAGAGACACAGAAAAAGTCTCAAGTCCAATTTTCCAATAAAATGTTTTAGAAATTAATGTGATAGGATAACTTAGATTGAACGTAATACTTTATGTCTACGCATGATATTTCCAAGTGGGACATTTTAGTAGGGTCAGTTGCAGGTTCATTTATGCTAATAAGCTTACTCACCCAATAGAGAAAATTCTTAGAAACAAAACCAAGAAATATATTTTGTCTGTCAGTTGTTCTGAACTATTCTCAGCCTAGACATCTGCTTGACAAGAGTGAGACTCAGTATAAAGGGAACTTTATTTTGTGATCAAATACTCACACAAGCTCTCGCACAATATCAGGTACATAAATACATTGACTTAAACACAGAGGAGACAAGGTAACCATCTCTTTTTCCCAGGGCCCAAGTCTAAAAATGGACGCATCATCACAAAGAACGGAAAACTACTCTGTAAAAATATCATTCACATTTATGTCCAGAGTAAGCCAGAAAACATCAAAAAGTGCGTCACGGAAACTCTTCAGGATTGTGAGCAGCTCAAGGCAACTTCAGTTGCATTTCCAGCCTTCGGAACAGGTGGGACGTCTGAAGTTATTTTATTTTACTCTTATACACGTATCCAGAGATATCTCTTTGATTGTTACAAGCATGTTAAACACTTAATGGCATCTTCACATGGGTTCAATCTGGAAGCTTTATAGCAGGGGTGTCCAAACTCGGTCCTGGAAGGCCACACACTTGCCTGGATTTGATAATAACCCTGCTGTGCACAGGTGAGTCAATCACTTCTTCAGTCATCCTGATGGAATCACCTGTGCACAGAAAGGATATATTCAAATCTAGGCCTGGGTGCGGCCCTCCACGACTGCGATTGGACACCCCTGATTTAGAGATTTCTGAAGCTTATATGTGAAGGTTTTTTTTGCATTTATATCAATGACCTTTAGATACAATGATAGGATTTATGTCTTGAGATTATCTATCAACAAACTGGTTACTGGAACCAAAACCAAATTGTTTGTTTTCTCTCATTCCCCTTCAGGTATAGGTGGTGCTTCTCCTGCTGCTGTGGCTGATGCCATGTTAGATGGTATAGTGGACTTTGCCAGCTCGAAATCTGTCCAGATGGTTCAGACAGTGAAAGTCATAGTCTTTCAGCAGCATTTGTTAAATGACTTCTACACAAGTATGAAGAAGAGGGAAGGAACCAATCTGCCCAAACAAACATCAATATTTAACTATGTGGCAAACAGTAAGTGTTTAATATATAATGTTCTGCTACTGCATTCATACAAACAGATTTAGTGGGGGGAAAAAGCAGGAGTTTATAAGAGGGATAAACTTTCATAAGACAGTTATTAATATCAAGCAGGTATTCCATGTGTGATTAAATCTATAACGAATTGTAAACCATATGCATAAGGGCACTGCAGGTAAAAGCGCCACGGGTGAGATGGGGTGATCATAATGATCTAATTAATAAGAGGAAATTGATCACTTACATCTCAATTCATATAATGAAGAGTAAATTAATCACTAAAATACATATAGGTAAATATGATGAATATTAGAGAGGTGAAATGAGCAGAATACTTAGTGGCACCTGCAGTTACAAATGAGATAATAAATAGAAATCCTTGTACGTAGAAACCACATGAAAATAAGGAGTGTCGAGAGCAATAAAAAGAGTGATGCTGTATACATGTATCCTGAATACTTAAATATTGTTGAAAGTTGATAGGTGCTGGAAAGGATTAAATAATTGGGGTGAATGACATTTTTTAGAATGTGTTTAGCATGTGTGGTGAAAGGGCTAATAATTATTAAATGGTAAAAAGTCAATACATAATATATACATAAATAATTCAAAAGTGCTGTGAAGTGATCAAAAACAGCTTTTCAGCATACTGAAGTAATAAAGCATCATTAAGCATCATTACTGGTTGATAATCAATTAACTGTACAACTCAATTGAAAAAAAAAAACTGAAATCTTTTAGGTGGAGGGAAGAAAAAAAAAAAGAAAAATAATGTGGTTGCATAAGTCTGCACATCCTCTTATAACTGGGGATGTAGCTGTGTTCAGAATTAAGCAATCACATTCCAAATCGTTTTAAACAGTCAGCATACACCTGCCATCATTTAAAGTGCCTCTGATTAACTCCAAATAAAGTTCAGCTGTTCTAGTTGGTCTATCCTGAAATTTTCTTAGTCGCATCCCACAGCAAAAGCCATAGTCCACAGAGAGCTTGCAAAGCATCAGAGGGATCTCATTGTTAAAAAGTATCAGTCAGGATATTTTGGCAGAAAAATAACACTGCACATCACCAAAAGAACACCATACCCACAGTGAAGCATGGTGGTGGCAGCATCATGCTTTGGGGCTGTTTTTCTTCAGCTGGAACTGGGGCCTTAGTTAAGATAGAGGGAATTATGAACAGTTCCAAATAACAGTCAATATTGGCACAAAACCTTCAGGCTTCTGCTAGAAAGCTGAACATGAAGAGGAACTTCATCTTTCAGCATGACAACGACCCAAAGCATACATCCAAATCAACAAAGGAATGGCTTCACCAGAAGAAGATTAAAGTTTTGGAATGGCCCAGCCAGAGCCCAGACCGATTGAAAATCTGTGGGGTGATCTGAAAAGGGCACAGGAGATGCCCTCGCAATCTGATAGATTTGGAGTGTTTTTGCGAAGAAGAGTGGGCAAATCTTGCCAAGTCAAAATGTGCCATGCTAATAGACTCATACCCAAAAAGACTGAGTGCTGTAATAAAATCAAAAGGTGCTTCAACAAAGTATTAGTTTAAGTGTGTGCATACTTATGCAACCATATTATGTTATTTTTATATTTTTTCTTCCCTCTACCTAAAAGATTTCAGTTTGTTTTTCAATTGAGTTGTACAGTTTATAGGTCACATTAAAGGTGGAAAAAGTTCTGAAATGATTCATCTTTGTCTCATTTTTTACAGCACAGAAACCTGATATTTTAACAGGGGTGTGTAGACTTTTTATATCCACTGTATCTAATATTGGATTTCAAGAAAATAGAAGCAAATCAGGAAAAGCTAAATCCTGGAATAACAGTCAGAATGCATGAGCCGTGCATGCCCATAGTGCACTAAACAGCACACGCGCATATAGCACAAGACATTGTGCATAATGTGCAAGACATTGCACATGCGTTTACCGAGCAATACATCGCACATACGCATAGCGCACAAGACATCGAGCATGCAAAATGTGTGGCATGAGCTGCGCATAGTGCATGGTGGGGGGGGTGGGAAGCAAGGGCAAGAGTGTGGGGGAAAGACATGGGGCGCGAGAGAGACAGGGAGGGAGACGGGATGGAGAGAGACAGGAGAGAGGGGAAAGAGACACCGGGGAGGGAGAGGGAGGAAGAGAGAAACAGGGAAGGGAGAGGGGTGAGAGAGAGACAGTGGAGACAGGGGGGAGAGAGACAGGGAAGAGACACAAGAGAAGGGGAAGAGGGACAGGGGGAGGGAGAGGGGGAAAGAGACACAGGGGAGGGAACGGGGGAAGAGAGAAACAGGGGAGGGAGAGGGGAAGAGAGACACAGGTGAGGGGGAAGAGAGACACGGGAAGGAAAGGGGGGTAAGAGACACAGGGGATAGGTGGGTAGAGACACTTCAAATATTAGCCCATCATCTTTGACGGGCAAGTTACTAGTTTTGAATATAAATGCTAATTAAGTGAATGTGTCCCTATATAGGAAAACATGGTTAAAGTTTGGAAAGGATAAAAATAAATGGTTTTCATGATAGGTGTACATTTATCAGTGACTGGTTGTCCAGGAAGAATATACTCTTTTTGAATGTATGTCAAGAAACTATGGCTAACGTTCAATTAATAGGCTACTTGTAGTGTAAGTTTGTCTATTCTTCAGTGTTGTCACATGAAAAGATATAATAAAATATGTTCAAAAATGTGAGGGGTGTACTTACTTTTGTGAGATACTGTATATGGAAAATGTGATGGCGCTAAGTGACTAGGTATTCAACAAGTAAAATGGGGTGCTGAGATAAACAGGAATCACATATATAGTTTGTTGGTCACACTTTGTTAAAAGTTACGGGCTTGCGCGTGTACAGCATCAATTCAACACACGTTTCTAATCTTTCATCAGGGGTTGAAAGATTAGAAACGTGCGTCGGGTTGATGCTGTACATGAGGCACATGTTAGTGACGTCATTGTCTGGCGCTTAACTATAGAGATACACGCGTTAGTGAAGCTGGTGTCCTCTCCTATACAGATACTGTTTAAATCCCTCAACATTTTAGTTTATTTTAAAAATTACAACGAGTCTAAAGGGATTGTTAGACTAACTATACTATAGGAAGGAGGAGCGCAGCAAATTACTATAATCAGTTTGGAGTCTTAGAATTTACAGATCCCTTATATGTCATAGGAGGGTTTTATTTATCATTCTTTGACATTGGACTTATACATTAGCATAAATCACTTTAGCACCAGCACTTCATAATATTTAGCTGTGCAATATTTTACTCAGCACTTTATTAATAAGTTATACATTATCAAGATTCATTACTCCTTTTGTTATAAGGAACAATAGACTCTCAAATAGTCTTTGTACTGGGTCATAATTACTATTTTTAATTATCATTATTTTTAGCAATGTTATTAAAAGTTAAGTTTTAATAGACTTCTTTCAGTGAGGTTGGATAAGGTATGCCCCATAAATTTAGATCTTCCCTATTGTTCTAACATTATAATCTCATCTATTGCTTTATCTCAAATTTGAACTCTAACAGTCTTATTAAATTGCGATTCGATCAATTGAAATAGGCTCTATATATTCACAAAGCATTTTTTTACAGAAGTTTTTAGTTCGTGAAGACCTTGCTTTTGGATAGAAGTTCACAAACTAAAAACGTCTGTAAAAAAAATATGCTATGTGCTTATATAAAGCCCTATTCAATTGGCTGAATTCGCAATTTAATAAGGCCGTTTTTACAAATTTTTATGATAATGATTGTCAACTAGTATATATCAGAAAAAGACAAATCTTTCTGTATTTGATAATCATAATCTGTATTTCGCATTTAATAATTGTATTTGTACGATAAGAATGTGTTTTATTATTACACATTGCTGTACATCTTTTTTAAAGACAAGAAAAAAAGATAGAGAAAAAGGAAGGGGAATAGAAAGGAGGGAAAAAAAAAAAGGGGAAGAGACGAAAATAAAAAAAAGGAAGGGATAAGGGAGAAGAGAAGAGGGAATAGGGAAGGAAAAAGAAAGGGAAGAAAAGGAAAAAGGAGGATAAGGTATAGACATTGCGAAATTGTTAAAATAAAATCTTTAAAATAGATATATCAATTTAACTATAGGGCGATTTGAGAACTTGCTCATGTTATCTCTTCTAACTTCACTTTCAAGAGATATTGAGATAGTTAATAGACATAATATTTTGATATTATTACTATCTTTGGAACCACTTTATATACTACCCAAGATGAAAAATAGAAAACATAATCCTACAAAAGGTAGATAAGGATAAGAAAATGAAAGCTACATCTAACTTATTTTCACTTGTTGATAAAGATAAGGAGAGAACATTGGATTAGTCTCAGATAAATGATATATCAGTAACTGATATTTACCAGCACTTAGACCCATCTGAGTTAGGCCTTAGGGAATTATCCAATACAGAGAAGTTACTAGAAGGAGATATTTTAACGATTACAACTATGAATAATCTACTGTTAGAATTTCTAAACTCTATAAAAATGGAATTTATGAAGGATATTGTTAGCAATGCAAAATAGATTACTAACTTGGCTAATAGAATAAAGGTAATAGAGTAAGATAATATCAAATTACAAACTGAAAAATTGGGGTCATTCTCCTCCCGGATTAGACAGCTAAAAGATTAAATGGAAGCAATTAATATAAAACAATCCTATTATGAGGATTATACAAGAAGAAATAATGTTAAACTCAGGGCTATCCCCGAAACAGTGTCTGATGGAGAGTTAAAAACATATGTAACAACATTCTTCAACTTTTTTTTAGACAGGGTTCACAGAATAGGGGACTAGTCCTTATCACTTTTTTTGAGTGTTTTGTTTTCTCACTTTACAAATGTAATTATAATATTTGACAAAAGCACAATAATACATGTTTAAGGTCACAACATACAAAGATTTCTAATTAAGTATCAAATTAGAAATAATATATGCAAATACATTTCACCAACACAATACCTTTGGAATTAAGTTAATAATTAAGGAAAAATGTTGAAATTAATATTTAATTCAGAGATTTAATAGTATGATGTAATAAACAATAATTTAATAATTTTTACTATATATTCATGCCTAAATCAATATACATTAAACTCGATGTTTAAGCACTAAGTTGTTCACAAGTAGGTATTGACTTCCACTGACTTTTGTTTACATTTTCTTTGCTTTTGATTGATTATTAAATGCCCAAGAGCGCATAGGCAGAGCTACTGCCGGTGCAGACGGTGCAAGGCACCGAGGCTTCTGACCTCTGAGGGCCCCCTGCAGACCTCCCGGGGTCCCCTGTGGCCACTTCAGTCTTCATGATGCCCCTGTGGCCCTCCCATGGCTCCCTTATGGCCCCTGCAGATCTCCCGTGGGTCCTCTGCAGTCCCTTATGGCACACTTTGCCCCCACATGACCCAGGGGCCCCCTGAGGCCCCCACAGCCCCTTATGGCCCCTGCGGATCGCTCATGCATCCCCTCCAGCCCCTTAAGGCTCACTGTAGACCCCCCCCCCCCCCCATGCCTCAGGGGTTCCCATCAGGCACTGTGGTCCCCACAACACCTTATGGTCCCCGTGGACCTCCCGTGGGTCAGCTGCAGACCCTTATGGCTCACTGTGGCCCCCCACAAGCCCCAGGGGCCCACTGCAGGCTTTTTTGGCCCCCAAGGCCCGTTTGGTCCTCTCGTGGGTCACCTGCAGCCCCTTATTCACCACTGTGGCCCCCACACTGTGCCCCCCATAGGCCCTGTGGCCTCCTACAGCCCCTGCGGACCACTTTTGACCCTAGCAGACCTCTGTGACCTCCATTAGCCCTTGTGGCCCCTCGCAGACCTCTGCAGCCTCCCTCAGCCCCCCCTGTGGCCCCAGCAGCCCCCTGTGGCCTCCCTCTGCCCCTTGTGGCCCCATCGGTCCTTACTGGCCCCTGTGGCCTCCTCTGAGCTCTGTGGCCCCCCTCGGCCCTCTGACCTGCAGTGGATCATTTTCACCCCAGGAAGTGGAGTGCAGCACCGGGCAGGTAAGAAAGTATTTATAGTACTATAATATATATAGATGAAAAAAAATGGCTCCAATTATTTGCAACTTCACTCCCAGGCTTCCTGGCTTCCCCCCTGTGCTGTGTGTGTGTTATTATGTTTTTGTAATTATTTTGGTTGTTTTTTGGCGTTTTAGAGTTACGTGTTTGAAACAACTGTGTGCCTCAACTGCTTGCCTCGCTTCGTGAGGTTTGCAGTGCAATGAGCGCCTTTGGCACTCATTGCAGCCTAAGTTGTGCGTGCGTCAACTGCTTGCCTCACTGTATGAGGGACAAAATAGCGTGACCAACATCTCAAACATTCCGGACACTGATAACTATATATGTGATTATATATATATATATATATATATATATATATATATATATATATACTAGCGACTTGCCCGTCAAAAATGACGGCAATAAAATTTGAAGCCATGACAATGCTGTTTGCCACACAATGTAAGGCTTTTGCTCCTCTGAGGACCTTTGGCGCTCATTGCGAGACCCGCGCTGAGCGCCTTCGAGCCTCAAGTTTCCTCCTTTGCAACAATTACCTTCGGGGCTCATCGCGAAGACGGATATATGAGTACAGTGTAAAATATAAAAAAAAATTATTACAGTGAATTAATAAATTAATATGAATTAATACATTAGTATACTTTACCTATTTATATTTAATATGCAGCAATCAATATCCTGAAAAGCTAACTCTTTGGATTTTCCTGCATCAGAAAATGTACAGTTGGACTGTTAATCACCTGAGGAGAAAGTGTCAGCAATGTGCCAAGTGTGCAGTGTAAATAGGCTGCGTGCGCGAGGCCAAACCGTTTGTGTATGCGGGTAAAGCTCCATTTTAGAATCGTAATGTTATTCTTTACAAGTTAGTGTTGTAAAATGGCTGCCTTTTTCTATGTATTACTTGGCTTGCAAGCATTTTCCGCCCGTTTTAATGGTATATTTTGTATCTCCTACGTTCCTTGCTAACTCTTTGTGACCCTCTGTCTCCTTTACCCTCTTTTAATTTTTTTCGGCCCCCATTTTTTCTCGCTTGGACGATTTTCAGGTGCCGAAACTTTGCAAACTCGGCTTAAATTTGGTGCAACCTCACTTCCAGGTGTCCTAGCGTTCTCCCCGTGCTGTGTGTGAGTGTGTTTTTATTTTATTTATTTTTTGTTTGTTTTTCGTGTTTTTCGATTTCCGCGGTTCGGCCGTTAAAGTTGTATTTTGCGATGTTGGAAATTTTTTTTTCTAAGTCCTGCATTCCTCAACTGCTTGCAGCCTAAGTAAGTCCCGCGTTTCTTAACTGCTTGCAGGATAAGTGCCGCTTCTTTCAATGCCTCAACGGCTCGCCACGCTTTGCGAGGAATGTAGGACGATGAACGCCTTTAGCGCTCATCACCTAAGTGCTCCAAGCTCAATGCCTCAAAAGTGCTAAGTGCTCCAAGCTCAATGCCTCAACTGCTCGCCTCACTTCGTGAGGCTCGCAGGACGATGAGCGCCTTTATATATGTTATATGTACATTTATTTTTATATATATATAGACACAGACCCACATATTTATTTTTTCTATATATTTTATATTGTGCCCTCCCCCTCCTGGGGGTGGGGGACAGATTTTTTTGAGGATGAGGAGGGGGGTTTAGGATGAGGAGGGGGGTTGAGGATGAGGAGGGAGGTTGAGGATGAGGAGGGAGGTTGAGGATGAG
Source organism: Discoglossus pictus (assembly GCA_027410445.1). Classification (NCBI taxonomy): domain Eukaryota; kingdom Metazoa; phylum Chordata; class Amphibia; order Anura; family Alytidae; genus Discoglossus; species Discoglossus pictus. The sequence continues at coordinate 72,068,546 of CM050173.1, forward strand.
GAGGGGGGTTGAGGATGAGGAGGGGGGTAGAGGAGAGAGGTTGAGGATGAGGAGGGGGGTTGAGGAGGGAGGTTAAGGATGAGGAGGGGGGTTGAGGAGAGAGGTTGAGGAGGGGTTTGAGAACGGAGGTTGAGGAGGGGGGTTGAGGATGAGGATGGGGGTTGAGGAGGGAGGATGAGGAGGGGGGTTGAGGAGGGTGATAAGGGAGGGGGAGGGAAAGAGACACAGGGAATGGAAGGGGAGGGAAAGAGACACAGGGAAGGGAGGGGGAGGGAACGAGACACAGGAAGGGAGAGGGGGGAAGAGACACAGGGAAGGGAGAGGGGGAAGAGACACAGGGGAGGAAGAGCGGGGGAGAGACACAGGGGAGGGAGAGGGGGGGAAGAGACACAGGGGAGAGAGGGGGGGAAGAGACACAGGGGAGAGAGGGGGGAAGAGACACAGGGGAGAGAGAGGGGGACACAAGAAAGGGGCACAGAGGGCACAAGAGGGACACAGGGGGCAGCACATTTCCTACCCTCGGCTTATACTCGAGTCACTAAGTTTTCCCAATATTTTGTGGTAAAATAGGTGCCTCAGCTTATACTCGGGTCGGCTTATACTCGAGTATATACGGTAATTCCCCACAAATTCAACAATTAGCGAAGCTAAAACATTTTACAAAACCCTAACCAAATTCAATTTATATCATGCATGGAGGAGTTACCATATTGGTGAAAGAGACTACATCTTTTTTTTCAAATAGACATCAAGTCTATACAAGATTAGGCTACTTTTTGGTTGATCACATTAGTAAAAGTGGAAATTGATGCAATTAAAATCTCTGGTCATGCAATGATCAAATTGACCACACAAAGCAATATCAATCCTAAGATTAATTTACCCCAAAAAATAGATATTTCATTATTTAAATCTCAAACTGATAAAGACCAATTAAATGAAGAGATATTATAATTCTTTGAAATAAATGAAACTTCGGTGCAGTCCAGCTTCATTTTATGGAATTCACACAAGGCCTACATAAGAGGCTTGTTAACATCATGGTATATTACTAGAAAGAAAAAAAGAGGTATTCATTTGAGGAAATTATACATTAAACTACAAAGATCAAATAAACTTTCCCCAACACCAACATTAGGTAAGGAAATTCGTTAGACCCAAGCCAAAATAAATATAAAGATCCTCCAAAATCAAGTTGAGATTTTTAAAAAAAGTATCACAATAGGATTGAAGAATTAAGAGATCATAATGGGATAACATGTAAAAAAACCAAAGAAATAGGAGACATTTTTCAAAGATTCTACAAATCACTTTATAACCTTGAAAAATATTTGCAAATAACTAAAACATCTAGGGAAGAGATAACATTTTTAGCTAAGATCAAACTTTCTACAATAGCTAAAGAATATTTTGCTAACTTAGAAAAAGAGATTTTGTATTAAGAAATCGAAACAAAAGTAATGGGGAAAGCTCCATTAAAGATGATCGAAACCATAATAACAACAATTCCCAAAGAAGGAAAGGACCTCTTTTGAACTCAGATATTAAGATCTGTGTCAAAATTCTTGCTATAATACTCAACCCCTAATTATCTAAGTGCATTGCTAAAGATCCATTTGACTTTATTAAAGACCAACAGGCGTCTGGGTCTGATACTACTCATAAATTAATACAAATATTGGCTTGCATCAAGCAAAAGAATATTCCTTCTCTTATTCTGTCATTAGGCGCTCGACAGAGTGAATTGGGAATATTTAGAACTAGTTTTACAAAAGAATGGCTTTTGGACAGTTTGGATCCCATGTTATGAAAGCATTATATTCTAATACATTGCCTATTTAGTAGAACCAGTATATGTAACAGATAAGTTTTTCATCTACAATGGGTTTCGCCAAGGTTGTCTACTGCCTCATACAGTATTTGTGTTAATTATAGAGTCCTTGACAGAATTAATTAGAAGCAACAAAGATATAGGAGGCATTAAAACTGGGGACTTAAAAAGTAAGTTATTGCTATTTGCAGATGATGTTCTCATTACTTTAAAAAAAAATCCAATATCCTCACTAGAGAGTTTGAGTGGAAGTCTGGAGGACTTTAGTAGATTATCTTATTATAAACTAAATGTAAATAAAACAGCAACATTACTATTAAACTTGGAAAAAGTGTATAAAGAGTTGCTGAAAGGAAAATATTTATACAATTGGGAGTAAATCTGGGGACAGTATTTCCAGCTAATTTAGATCTGCTAATTTATACAAAGCTTTTTAAACATCTGTCTGATATTCTAGCAGAATGGAAATATACATCACTTTCATGGATCTATACTTCCAAAACTACCATATTTATTCAGATGTATACCTTTAGAAATCCCAAAATATATTTTGGACCAACTGCCAGGGTTAATAGATCATTTTATAAATATAGGGAAAAGATCTTATGTTAAGCAAAACATAATATAGAGACAGTTTGATAGAGGTGGACTCTCAGCCCCTAGCATTGGATAATATTATAAAGCTGTTATGTATCTAATATAGTAAAAATTGTTTTCCCAAAAGATAAACCCAAACGGATGCAGCTTGAATAATATTTAATGTATCCGATAAAAATTGGACATTTTATTTGGATGAAAGACTAAGAATTAGGAAAAAGTTAAATCTGTCTATAACTATCAAATCAAATTTAAAGTTCTAAATTAGACTATGCAACTTATAAAGTCTCCATCTCTAATAATTCCTGTATCATTACTAGGGGGGAAATATTAATTTTGATTCAAAGAAATGGAAAGAGAAAGGGATCAAGATAATAGCAGACTTATATTTCAATAAAAATATTAAATCTTGTGATTTACTTGGGAATTTCAGAAAATCATTGGCTGGAATATATATCCCTAAGGTTGGAGCTTGCTAAGTCTGAATATCTTCTCAATGAAAATAGTAAAATAAATTAATTAGAAAATATATATCTGAAAGGGGATGAGAAAAAACTCATATCCAAATGTTATAAAATAATAAAATAATTCTCCCGAAAAGGGAAAACTATTAAGATTAAATCATGGGAAAAAGAATTATGCCAAGAATGGAGTGAAGCTGACTGGAACAGGGCATTTCAGTTAACTTTGTGAGTTACCAAATGTACCAACTATAAAGTAATATACTTTGAATTATAACAAAGATGGTTCCAGCTTTATTTCAAAGAATAGCCCAGATAAATACTCCAACCAATCTTGGATATTTAATGAACCAAACACCTCCCATCTACATGTATGGTGGTCGTGTAAAGAAATACAAAAATTCTGGTCTTCATGTTATCCATATACTGTGCCTGACTGATAAATAACTGATAAATAACTGAAGACCACCATTTAAACTACAAAATCATTGAATGTAACATATTCACAAAGCCCCAGAGGCCATGCTTAGGTAGATATATTCTGCAACATTTCTTTTTTTTTTTTCTTTTTTCAAATTTCTTTTTTATTAGAGACAGATGTAAAACAAAATAGCAAAAATACAGTTTAGCAATCTTAATCAAACACAAGCATCATCGGTCCACAAATACAGATTTCCATAAACTTTACTGATAAGCTGCGTCGTCTCTACAGTCGAATTCTGGTTTGAAATACAAATGGTGTATAGAACCATGACTATAATAATTGCTATAACATCTGCCTCCTCCAATTTTCCATATTTTCCTCTTGGCTAATAGTAGAAATTAAACCTTAACCATTCTTTAAGCTTATAAAAATTATACATTAACCATGCACTATAAGGAATACCCCCTATATTAAAGTTATTAGTTTACCTGGTCTTATGACCCGATAAAGTTTTTCAAGTATAATCCTAGGTAACAGTTATTGCATTATAGGGGTTCTCCTGTAATAATGGAGGGAAAGCAAAATGAATAACTTAACCTAAACAAATTAAATTAAAAACTGTCAAAAATATCATCCCGGTCATATCCACACAGCTCTTATCTTTTATCTATCCTGATCCTATTTGATGGTGTGGGGTGCTGTAAATTATCCAGCTCTAACCTTTTCAATTCTGCAGTAAGATTAGCTTCTTGCAATTTAAGCTTTCTCTTATATTCTGAAGCTAGTTTTATGCAGGCGCCTCTAATGTATGCTTTAGGCGCCGCCCACATCCATCCTATCCCTGTGTCCTGTTCAAGATTAATATCAAAATACAGTTACAATTTTTGTAAGAGTCGATCCCTCATTAGTGGGTTGACCAGCAACATTTCATTTATAAGCCAGGAATATGGGAGTTTATTTTCTATCTTTAAATCTAGCACAGTTTTCACAATTGAGTGGTCCGACCAGGTACAAGGAATTATCTCAATGTTTTTTGATTGCTCTAATAAGGATGAATCCAGAAAGATGTAATCTATCCTCGAGTATGAGTCATGAGGATAGGAATAAAACAAATATTCCCGGTCCTTAGGGTGTTGCTCCCTCCAGGTGTCTACCAAATTTAAAGTGGCAAGGTGGCTCTTGATTTGTTTGAGAACTGAAACGATTTACCTCCAGATCTAAAATTAGGTTAAGGTCCCCCCCTAAGATAACTTTGCTGCACTCGCGTTGTTCCAGAGTTTTGAGGAGACCCACAAATATATTGTGGGGATGTTTGGTTGGAGCATAAATAGAGACTAAGGTTAGCTTGGTTTCTAGGATTTTCCCTGTCAATATAATATAATTACCCTTTGGATCTATCTTTTTCTCTTCTATGGTAAATGGGAAGTCCTTGTGTAAAAGTATTGCCGACCCTTTCATTTTAGTATCTTGGCCTGTGGCGTATACAGTTGGGTAATGTTTATGTAGAAATTTTGGAAACCTATTACGCACAAAGTGGGTTTTTCTGCATGAAAATGACATATGGGCGCTGATCTCTATATGTGATACATGCCTTGCGTCTTTTGTGTGGGGAGTTAAAACCCTTAACATTATCTGTCACTTAGACAAACTCTGAGTCATTCATTGGAATAGGGACCATAATTATTATAACTTACTGCACCTGAACAATAGAAAGAGCCATGCATGGAGACCTGTGGACCAGTGAGGAGGGTCATCCTAGGTAGGCCCATGAAGAGGGCAAACCATCTGCCGTATATTTTATAACCCTGAAAAAGATAGAGTGCAGTTTAATGACCTGATGACATTGAAAACAGAAAAACAACATATACATTGTTGCATATTGTTTAAATTGTAACACATTTTAAAACATTCTCACCTATCCTCACAAGCAAACTTAACGCACGTAAGTGCCTTGGGGGTAATGTCCTTTACGGAATGAGCCCTATAATTAAGAAGACTATAAAAAGCAATATAGCATTACTTAATAGAGCTCTAAATAATGTTAACAGCTACATAGCCCTGGGGCCCTGGCCCCCCACAAGAAGGAATATACAATCACATAACAATATGCATAATAACAGTGCATCATCATATTATCTATAACAAATTATAACTATAACAAAGGGTAAAACTAGTTATTGGTCCATGAGGTAGTTCAACAAACTCCATCGCTGAATGGTACAACAACCCACATGGGAGACCTCTCCCCTCTTTCCATGTCCTATATCGTGAAGGCCAGCTTCACATCTTGCCAATCTCACACCCTGAAACTGTTATTGATCTGTTACAGCAAATGTGAAAGGTCTTCAGCCTCCCACTGTCAAATTTGGAGACCCAGTTGTGGCCTTATGATGTTTGGAAGTGGGCACCATAGTCCATTGCTTTACTGGCCTGCTTCTAGAGTGTGGATCAGGGGGTTGGAGCTGTACTCCCTCAGAACTGAGGTTAAGCGAGTAAAGCAGAGATTGACACTCTTCTAAGTCATGAGCTATGTATCTGTTTCCTTTAGCAGAGAATTGGAGACTGAATGGAAATCCCCACCTATATGGAATCTTGTGTTGGATGGGAATGTCCAAAGCAGGTCTCATCTCTCTTCAACAGTGTAGATGGAGCCAGGTCCACGTATATTTGTATAACAGCCCCATCCGGACCTTGTATTCTATTTAGGCCTCTAGAGCCATATAATAGTTTGTCCCTTGTTTGTTGCCTTAAGAAGCAAACTATAATATATTTTGGGGCGTTGGGGTTTGCAGTTGCCCCTAGTGCTCTGTGCGCTCTTTCTATCACTACCTCAGTATCTGGGGTATCAGGCTTGATGGTCTTGATGACAGTTATCAGGTACTAGCGACTTGCCCGTCAAAAAATGACGGCAATGTTATTGTAAGTGAGCTAATGTTGTTTTGTGTGTAATAGTAAACATGTAATAAATTAATAAATGAATATACTTTACCTATTTGGAAGCATTGTGTTGAAGAGCTGTGAACCTTGTTTGATGTTGGTGCAGCATTAGTGTTGTGGAGCTGCTCTATAAGCGTGGTGAATGTGTGCAGTGTAATACTGTGCGTGCGCGAGGCTAAACCGTTAGCGTAGTGGTGTACTTCTGCATTTGCATAAAATGGCGGTTTCTCTGTGTTGTCCGTCTTAGCGAATTATCCGTCGGTGCTGCGTGTTGTTTTTCGAGTTTCGTGTGGTGTTTTGCGAGTGTGTTGTGGTGTTTTTCGTGTTGAGAGTGCTGTAGCCTCGTTTTCGTTTTGTTCGTCGGCCATTTTTTCTCTCGCTTAGCGATTGTATTAGTGTCTAAAGTGTTTTTTTTTTATTTAAATGAAGGTGTAACTTGTTTTTTTGAGGTGCTGGATGGTTCCTCTTGCTGTAGGTAATCTTTTTATGTGTGTGTTGTGTGTATTTATTGTGTTTTAAATGTTTGTATGTCGGCGTGTTGCGTCCGATGTTTGCGAGGTCGTAATGTGTGGTAACGTGTCTCGTATGGTGTTTGCGTGTGTAGCCTCGTTTTCGTTTTGTTCGGCGGCCATTGTTTCTCTTGCTTAGCAAATATTTTCGTGTCTAAACTCTTTTATTTTGAGTGAAACGAAGGTGTAAGTTGCATTTTTGAGGTCCTGGATGCTACCTCTTGCTGTAGGTAAGTTTTGTATGTATGTGCTGTGTGTATGTATTGTGTTTTTAATTTTGCAATGTTCGCGAGTTGCGTCCGAGTGTTGCGAGGCCGTATTGTGTGTGAACGAGTGTCGTATGTTGTTTGCGAGTGTCGTAATGTGTGTGTCGTGTTGTTAACGTGTGTCGTATGTTGTTTGCGAGTGTCGTAATGTGTTTGTCGTGGAGTTTGAGTTGCGCCGTGAATTTTGCGAGGGTCGCAGTTGCTGGCATGGAGCGCCTGCAGTTGCTGGCATGGAGCGCCGCTTTGCGAGGTCCTCAGGTGCTGGCATGGAGCGCCTGCGGCGCTCCATGTCAGCAACTGCGACCCTCGCCCAGTGCCCTCGCTTTGCGAGGGCCGCGGCTCGCTATGCGAGGACCGCGGCTCGCTATGCGAGCCCGCGGCGTTAGCAACAACTCGTACGCTCACAACTATATATGTGATTGTATAAAGTCAGTTATAGCTTGCAGGACAACCCTAAATCTAACGTTATACCTCCAGGACCTATTTTCTAGGTCTTCTAGCTTCAACTCAAGAGCTGCAATTTTCTGAGCATTAGTATCTATGTCTAATCTATCCTGGGCCTGTGTTTCCACAACCTCATAAATTGTTGTTTCTAACAGATGTGTCCCTTGGCCTAGGTCATGAATATCCTTTTGAAGAACATTAACCACTTGCAAAAGAACAGTTTTAAGAATGGATAAAAACCAAGCTTTGGAGTCTTGGGAAACGTTAGTGTCTTTAAGCTTGCCTTGTTGCAGGCCCTCAGTGTCTGAGATATCGGATGTTCCTGACATAGATTCAGGAGGAGGAGAGCGTCTAGCAGTTGTTGAGGGAAAATGTTCCAATATACTGCGGGTCCCCTCATTTTTCTTTGTTTTGCCCATAATGAGGGATGTGTATAGATGTGCTAATATCAGTTAAAGATTTCTCCCAATGCGGAAATATTGAATAGCGTTCAGGGAATTGCTGTGTACTTTTACCCTAGAGTTCTGTTTAGCTCACATTAGCATAATAAGATTATTCAAAAAGCTCTTCTTACTAGCTCCTTTCTTATTAACCTTATTCTGTATTTTCTTGCAGTTATATGCTATGTTGCAAAGATAATGTTATCCTGTGGTATATTATACTGTTAGCTCAAATAATGTATGTATAAGCTGTATAAAAGTCACCACTGGGTGGGTGTATTGCTGTATTCTACCCCAGTGTTTGCAGAGAGTTTAGTGTTGTTTACAAAGTCCCCCGGGTGTGTCAGTAGACCATAAAATGGCCCCTTGTTTTTATCAGGAACCCCACCCTATAAGTGGAACTGCATGGACAATAGTACCTGTATTACTGACCACCACTCAAACCCTAAAGCATAAGATTTGAACCAAGAAAATAAAACATACAATTGATTGCCCACTTAAATACCCTAGTAGGCAGGATATTGGAAAACACTCCTGAAAGCACCCACTGGTTTTACAGCAGAACAATCATTGCTTTGAAGGGGATATTATATTTCTAGCTCAACTGGCTTGTACATGTAAAACACATATTTCCCCACTAGGTGGGAGTGTTGCTTTATTCAGTCCAAGAGTTTACAGTGAGTTCAGTGTTGTCTATATACTCTGAAGGGTGAGGCAGCCATTAATAAAATGGCCCCTTGATTTTGTCAGGAGCCCCAACTTGTATGTTGTATTGTAACCCCTTTGTGATATTACACTCCAGCCATATGCTTATTAGTCTCTGGGTATTAAGGGCAATAGTCTGTGACCCTTTCCCATTAGCAGTGAGTTTATTATGAGAAGTCCCACTTTGTATAGCCTGACCAGTTTTAAATATGTGGGGGATCTGACTAAAGGTTCTCCACGCAGTCCATAGATAGAGGGAACAGTACTTGTAACAGGCTCATGGGATCCAGGTAAGATGGTGGCCTGGCCATGACCTCGACCACAAAACTGGTAGCGATCTCAGTATCTCTTGGCTCTCTTTTTCCCTTTCAATCGCCACTGCCACTGGGTCTGTGGATCCTCAGGACCATCTGTATGTGTTAGTTAGCCAGTTTTAGCCAGGATTTATTCCAATAAAGGCTATTTTTCTCATAGCATGCTGTGGAGCTGAAGCCACATGCCACCGCTCCCTTGCACAGCTAGCAACCTCTTGAATTCCATGTCTCATCACTCCTTTGGTTTATCCAACATATAGGAAATAACATGTGCATTGTTAACAGTATACTGCTCCGGATGGTCTACATTTTGTGCATTCCCTGAAGTTGTCAATATGTTTTGTTGTTTTTGACCACATATGAACATATGAACCTATGATACACTGCAGTTTGGAGATGAATTCAGCGAAATGGCTATAAAACAATATCTTTGCCACGAAAACCTGTGCATTATCCCACCCTGATACAAGATGTGCCTGGTGTGCTGCGGTCCATAGGGTCATAGATTCGGACACGACTAAATGACTGAACACACACACATGCTTTTAATGGATCCTTTACTGTATTCTTGCAAGGAGCAGTTTATCAGTGAGTGATATGGCATTATCCTCTGTGGAGCAATTCCTTGTGGCCCTAAGTAATTCACCTTTGGTTAAAGAGATAACCATGATAATGGTATGGGCACTGTTGCTGTTCAGGGTGCTATTTATTCTGCAGTTTTACAGCACGTTAGTACAGATATGTCCATCATATTTTTTAGATATCTCCAGAAGTCATTGGGAAGTCATTGTGGTATTTTGTGGATTATTGTTATGCTTGATCAATAAATCTTGCAGTACTTCCAATTTTCATTCTCTTAAAACATAAGATATCATCGATGTATCTTATCCATGCGAGAATTTGATTCACATACATCAACATATCGCTAAAGACATATCCCCCTTTTCCCCCTCCCCAGAAATAGGCCAGCATAAGTGTCCATTATTGTGCCGCTAACTTGCAATTAAAGAGCAATCACAGAAGGTTAAATATTTGATAATGAACAGTTTGAGCATTGTGATAATAAACATATTATGTTCATAATGATCTTTAGTGTCAATGGAAAGAAAGCAGCTTAGACAAAAAAGCATGTTGGATACCTGTATCTAGTGATTTAACGTTTGAAGTCATTGAGCAGTATTGTTCACTTGTAGTAATTCCTTCTAGAGGCTTAAAGACTTCCGAAACATATTTAACATATGAGGATAAGTGTATTAAGTACTGCCTGAAGTCTACATATCTACTTGCTCTCTTGTAATATATATTTCTACATAGACCTTCCTGGTGGTTGATTAATTGAATGATTGTGAATTGTTGGGAGGAAGTACAGAGCAGGTACTTAAGGATTATTTTGTGTCAGAAACTTTCTATTTTGAGGTTATTAATAGTTACTTTTCAATCTCTGAAATAATATTGGTATACATCATTGACCAGCTAGACTCATTGTAATTTACTGCAGTGATATTTTGTAGAGAAACCACTGTAGTAAAGCTTGAACCAGATACCAGTGGAATATTTTTGATACAACATGTTTTCCTTGTTTTTGCTTTGGTTTTAAATGTGTCCTACTTGGGGTAGGGAATATGAATAATTTCAATATATTTTTTTATCACTTGGTTTACTACTAGTATCACTTAGTGCGCATTACATTTAGACCGAATCACATTTTTCTATTGATTCAGAAACATTATATTCTTTTGATACATAATTGATTTTATATGTATCAGATATAGTAGTGACTTAAACTCATCCCTTCTCTTGGAGCTGGTAGTAGTTATAAAGCATACATTACTGTGTTTATATATTCCCTATACTCACAATTTGACATAATATAAATATAATATGCTAAGAAGCAAGACACATCTCCACATCTCTTCCCTTACAATCCCTGCTTCTGACCTGGAATCAGGTTTCTGCTGCTAGGTGACCATATCGTCTGCCACAGTGGCTTCAAATCTACTCCTAGACTGTTACATTAATTCAATGTGTGTAATTGTGATCTGTTTGTTCAATATACTAGACTTATACTCTGTTTGTTTAAGAAACAGCCATCCCATCTCTGCTTCTTTAGCCATGTCCCACACCCATCTGAATTTCCCATTTGCAGGTTATAATATCTGACCACTAGGGGCAGATAACATAATACATACTAGAACTATTCCCCTCAAATGACTTTCTATCAGTCCCCTTTTCTCTCTCATTAACTGAAAAACCTTTCTAACTTTGCACACATTCCTACCTAATCAAAATTTCACATTCCTTCTGACACTTGATATTCCTTATCTACTCTTCCCCGAGTTTCTGCCTCTTCCATTCGCTTTAGATTGTAAGTAGGGAGTTTCCAATCTTGTAGGGTGCTTTCGGAAAAAGCACTTTCTACAAAGATTCTAAGCTCAAAACAGGGCCCTCCATCTTCTACAGTTTGTTGCATTGTATTTTTCCTTGTTCTTTTCCCCTGTACAGTGATACAGAATATGTTGGTGCATTACAAATAAAAGATAATAATAATAATAATATTTTTGGTTATTTCCACAGATTCTTTCTTTCTTTTTTCATTTTCATGAGAATACTAGTTTCCTTATGTGTATGCCTTTTCTTTTTTTTATACATATAGATTTACATTAAGTGGTAGTTGCAGTCAGTCTGGTGTCCTTTCTCTCCATATGAATAACATCTTGTGGTATGTAGCTGCAGGCTTCGATGTAAAGCACATATTGTCTCAATCAGTAAGCTTGAAAAACAAAGTTACACTACCATGTGTTTGCTCTTGCTAGTCATGGCATATGTCTGCTTAGAATTCTCCATTTCAAGTAAGGGCAATGCATATAAGAAGGGATAGGAAAGGTATATTTAAATTGTATTTAGGTTTTCAAGCTGCCTGGAGATGGTGAAAAACAGTTGACTGATCATTGAATTTAGATAAAATGTGACTCTGCTACCAACAATTACAGGCTTGAGTATAAGATGCATTTATTTAAAATGTTAAAGCAGGTGTAAGTTTCATTAACCAAAATTATAGGAAATTTTTGACAAAAACGGAAAAAAAAGCATAAAGATATATAACACGTTGGATGAATGCCTGGCTGGCTAGATTATTAAATGGGTTGACAAATGGTTAAATTAATTCATATATTGATGGATGCATAGTTGAACGGATAGATGAATGTATGGACATATAATTAATAATATATTTTACTGCTCAAGTAGAAAATGGCCACTAATCATAAAACATAGGATTAATTTATCAAAATTAACAAAGTCGATTAAAACATATATACTATTAACTGATATTTTGGGTAAAGGTAAAGTTCTATTTTTCAATACAGTGCAAATTCAATGTTTTTAGTTATCTGTGAAATATTCAGCTAGTTCTCTGTGAATTATGGAAAAGGAAATGGATTTTGCCTGAAATGTGATTGGATGGGTTTCAAATGGTAAATGAACACTAGTAGAGGTGGAGCAAGCGCATCTTTGTGGGGCAACTTTAGTGTGGGTTTACTACTTCTTAAAACTACTCTTTCCTCTTTTTTTACACTAGTGTGTCTATGAGTTGGTTGTTCCTCCCAAAAAACATTTTTAAAAGCTGACTATGAATTTTGATGGTGATAAATAAATGAACCCTCACAGGGAATTTTAATTATTGTTATCCTCACAGTGCTACTCCATTAAAGTGCATACTGTCAGACACACAGTTTATGTCGAGTATATTTACTTCAGCTAATTAAGACTTTTCCTGTCCCTTTGTATCTAATGTATAACTTTTACAGCAAATAATATATATATATATATATATATATATATATATATATATATATATATATACATATATATATATAGACATTAATCAACTGTTCTCTCGTCACTATGTGTTCACAGAATTTTATACTATGTTTACACAACCCACAAAGGAAACAAAACAACCAAGAGTTTTTGAAATAAAAGAAAACATTGAGCAGGCTACTTTCCATCTCTGTGGTGAAAGCCAGGAACAAGTGAAGGATGCTTCATCTTGGCTTAGAGATCTGATATTAAAGGAGCAGCATGAGAACCTGATAACTGATGACTGGATAAATGATTTTGAGGAACAGGAGCATCAGAAATTACTGGAGCTTCAGAAGAGCTTCCAAGTCAGTATTTCTTTGGAATCTCCTGGTTACTCCATAAAGGTTTCTGGACTGACAAGAGATGTTTTGGATGTATCCAATCAAATCCAAGGCATGATAAAGAAAGTAAGAGATAAGAAATCCATAGAGAGAGAAGCAGAACTCTGCAGTAACTTGGTGGAGTGGAAATACATTGATGGAGTCAAGTCTACTCCCTTTGACAGAATGACAAATCTGCAACTTGAAAAGGCCAACAATGAGAACAAATTAAGTGTCAATATTGATATTGCTGGTGTACCATATAGTTTTATTATAGAAGAAAAGTATGCCCAAGATCCAAAGGGAAAACAGGTGAAAATTGAACGACTAGTCAAACATGGTAATTGAAGTATTGTTATTTTTCAAGCTTCTGTTCTAAATAGTGCTGTATTTGGAGCTCTACCAAGCCTAAAACCAAACTTTGTTCTTTAGGGGGGGCAGGGCCCATAAGAAGCAGTGCAAACAAGAATATAATCTTATTCTGTCTATAATGCCAATACACACAACGTGATGGTTGTATTACACAATACTAGGAAAATAATTGTTTAGAAAACATACATTAATCAGATATATTAGAAAAATACTCCCCAAATGAGCTCTAGTTTGTATAATTGTAAGTGACAGCCGGAGTGGATATTGTGAGGTAGTTGGGCTGTGTTTGAAGGGGGTTAGAGAAAATATGTAACTGACTGATAAATACCAGTAGAGTAATGCAGAGCTGTTCTTGGCCGTGATCTCTCCTGAATTTTGCTGATGATTTCATGTCTGTAATTGAGCTTTTACATTGCAGAACAGTCACAATAAGCCAGGTTTTTTCAAATAATATTTAATTACATCGCTGCATATATAAATGTGGTAGTCTCATCTGACCGAAAACCTTTTATACCTCCAATACCCAGAAAATATATTGACATGAGAAAAAAAAATATATATATATATATATTTATATATATATATATATATATATATATATATATACATACTGTATATATAAGCACATAAATATATATATATATATATATATATATATATATATAAAAACATATATACATACATTATTTATTTATATATATATATATATATATATATATATATATATATTTAAATCTAGACCATAATATAATGGAAATCCCTGTGCCCTCAAAGGAGACCTCCTACCTGGAAGGCTCTAACCCAGTGTAAGGATCCCCAAAACTTGCTAAGAGAACTTGTTATATTGTAAGATGCCTGTTTGGGGTATATTTGTGTGTTGTTGTTGAGGTATTATACCATTCCACTTGACCTTATATTGACCGCTATAGATACTGTATATGTAATGATAATGATGGGATATATAGTGGTTATACTGCCCTTCAACTTTGTGTTATATTTGGGGGCATATTCTGGGGCACTTAGGTGTTAATTTATTCAAATTTACCTTAAATGAAGTGCTATAGTGATATATGAGATTTTAGCTATTGGGGCATATGTTTTTAAATCACTGATATGGCTTAAGTCTCCTTTGCTATATTTCTGAATCAAGGAAGGCATTAAAACCCCATTCTTTTTCTAAGAGTGTTCTAAGAGTATTAACACAAAAATAATATTTTTCACATATTTCACACTTTTTTAACATTGATTAACACTGAGATTTATATAATGTTACTATAATTCTTTATTATATTTCTTTTCATCTTTTTTTTCAACACTATTTTTAGAGTTTTTTAGCAAGTTTTGTGGCATCCTTACACTAGGTAGGAGCCTTCCAGGTAGGAGGACTCCTTTGAAGGCATAGGAATTTTAATTGTATTATGGTTTCATTTCTGTATATGTATATGTATATATATATATATATATATATATATATATATATATATATATATATATATATATATAGTAAATAAGAAGTACATCTGTGTTCACATTTTAATGTCTAAAGCAAGTTAAAAAACCTGCTTCGAGCTCAGAGTTCCGAGAAAAACAGTTATTACACTGCATTCTGGGAAGTTGAGCTGGGACACACAAATGTGGCCACAAATGCCTTGTTCTTCATTCCGTAGCCATTATCAAACATGGCTTCCTTTAAGCTTATGCATGCTGTATTACACAGCTTTAATGCAAAGCCATATATATCTTTTTTTTCTCTTTCCCCCTCTCAAGTTGATATATTTTCCTGGTATTCGAGATATAAAATATGTTTTCGGTAAGATGAGACTACCGCATTTTAAATATGCAACAATGTAATTAAATATTATTTGAAAAAAGCTGTCTCTTATTGTAGTTTAAGATTTAAGTGTGAAGCACTGAATTAGGTTTGAACAGTCTGTTTGTTTGAACATTTTGTCTCTACATTGCAGGACAGTCCACTGACTTACCATCAGATTGGGATAATATGGGTAACGACCAACTGAAAGTGGTGAGTTTGATTAATGGATCCCATGAATACAGAAAGGTCCAGGAAAGGTTTGAAAAGACATGCGCCATGAAAATAATTAAGGTAATAATTTATAATGTGTACAGATTGTTATATTTGTCTGGGGGAAAATAAGTTGGTTTCAATCGGTTGAATAAATCAATAGTCTAATAGATTGTTTCTCGTAACATAGATACAGCTCAAGCAATGTTTGATGTGTCAATGTAATGAAAACAAGTCATGAGCTTTAGGTGACACTTACAGTAGTATCTGGCCCATTTGTGAGTGGTATTGTCTCATATTTTGACACAGTGTGACACAACAACTCAGGCTAAACCTAGCAAAAATGAAAAATTCTTAGTAATGTTTACACCAGTGTAATCCAACTTCTTTGGTGAGGGCAGTCAGGTTTTTTTTTTGATAAACAAGCTGGTGGTGGGACAGATGCAATAAAATCATACAACTAGGAATAATATTTCCAAGATAAAAGGACAATTTCAGGAGATTCTCATAGTAATACTATATTGAAAAACAAGAGTGTAGAGAAGCACAAAAGCACAATGGTGTAGTATATCAAGGAATAATTTGCTAACGTAAAACAAAATTCAATAAACTCACATATATAAAATCAAAAACACGTATTGAGCTTTGATTTGATTTTATAAATGTGAGTACATTGGATTTTGTTTTATGTTAATACATTATGCCTTGATATACTACACCATTGTGCTTTTGTGCTTCTCTACCCTACACCTTTCTTGTTTTTTTTTATATATATATGGGACGTATCTATGAACTACTGTCCTGATGAGAAGCTGCATTTGAACTTTGGTGGAGGACAGACTTTTGGAGAAGAAGCGGTCTTGTGGAGGACATTTGCTCCATAACAGTTCATTCACCTTTAGACTGCCCTACATTGACTTTCACGTGTTATACATTTATCTTGTTTGATGACTAGGGACTACTTTTTTTTTGTTTATTGGGTGGAGGTATAGCATTTTACTCCACTCTATATACATCTTACTGTGAGGGATTATAGTAACCAGCACTGTAGATCGGCACAGTGTCGGTTGCAACACTACCACGATTTTGCTTGAAGAGTCCGATGTTGTTTATTACCTGTTATATCTAGTTTTGGCAAAGGAACCCTATTCTAGCACTGTCTGTGGTGGTCACGATCCTAACACTATATTGACCTAGAAATATAGGATACTAACACTTCCTATTCTATCTCCCTCCATGTCATATTAAAACACACCTGTACATTCCACACCCATTAAAAATATTTTTTTGGCTAAATATTTTTGTTTTATATAAATATTTTAACTTGGTTAATTGCCGCATTTTATCCTACAGTGTAATTGTGATATACAAATTACACTTCACTTCCTTCTACAAATCCCCCAGAGTAACAGATTCTTACCTTCTGGAACATTTTGATTTCTTTCCATTCACTCTCTTAAGTGCTGCCATCACAATTGTGACCTAATGCCATACCCATAAGAGAGGGGCTTGCACTCATATCATCTCATGTTGCTGCAAGCAGATAGCAAGCAAAAATAATTGCCTATAGAGTCCATTAAATGGTAGGAAATAGTTGTCCACACAATCTCAAATCCATCCTTGGATGGTAAATGTTTTAGAGGCTGCAACAAAATAGGCACATTGAGACATGAATTATAGGAATACCCTAAAATCTCTCATATATGGGAAGAAACATATTCTACCTTAGAAAAACTGTGGGGATTTGATATTCCCCCCCCAAAAAACAGAAGAAGCACTACTAGGACTTCCCATTCCTAAATTCCTGAAGGAATCACAATTCAGATTTTCTTAGCCTCCAGGAGTATAATAGAAAAATTGAAAATAAACATTCCCACGGTTGAAGAAGTTAAGAAAAAAATACAATACATATACACAATAAATATGATTTCAGTGGAAATAGATGAAAATGATAAAAAAAAATGGGCATCCTGTTGGGACATATGGACTCTACAACTAGGCTGGAACTAAAAAAAGAGAAAGATAAAAATCAAAGCCCAACCTACATTATGTAGAGTGTCCACAAAATTTCCTATTACCCCCTCTTTTCTACCCCCCCTTTTTTATTTTTCTCATATATTATTATTGTTTTTTTTTTATGTAATATTAAGCCTTTATGGTTTATCAAAATCAATAAGGAAAGAAGAAAAGGGAATGAAAGAAAGGTTTAAGATGAATGGAGAAGTTTGTATACCATTATAATGTAATAAACGTGCAATGTGTAATTAGATTTTGTGGGCCTCATTCTATTAACGGCCGTAAAATGGCCGCAAAGCTGCGATTCCTTGCGGCCATCTTCCGGCCCCGTGTAGAGCTACTGCTACCTTGCTATTCAAATGGACGGCGCCGCAAGGATATACCCCTGACGGCCGGCCGCACATCATGCAAACGGCCGCAATCGTTTTTCCTACGCCCGTAAATCTTGTTTTCCGGCCGCAAATTCAGAAAACTGTAAATGCAAATATAAATTCAAGATGGCACTGTAAAGCTCCGTAAATGCTAGGCATCATAATGGGGGACATGAGGATTAATAGCAACACCCTCTCAAGCTTGCACATCGCCCAAATCCGATATATCATTTACGGATTACTTTCCGTCCCGTAGTCCCGCGGGCTCGTCCTTGTTAAAACCCGTACGGGTTCGGAGGTGGAGGGCCGCAAACAAAGCATTGTAGAAGCCAATATACATTCAATCCAGCACTGCAAAGCACTGTAAATGATGGGGAACATAATGGGGGGGCATGAGGATTAATAGCAAAACATTCTCAAGCTTGCACATCGCCAAATTGTACTTTGATTTTTAAATCCGTCCAAGTCCCACGGACTTCAATGATTAAGCCCGTAGCTCCTTATTGCATGATAGATAAAACACGAAGATTGAACATGAAGTTAAATATCTTTATTTGCGGATTTGAGAGTAGGGGAATGTTGAGCTATTAATTCTAAAACCAAACATCACTTTCACTTTTAATAAAAGTACAGGATGGCTTTTCTATGCTACGACTTGTAAGTAAGCCCTTTACGACCCGTGGGTCTATTTTACTCATTTACGAACTTGACAGAGGCTAATCCCGCAGCCTTTGCGGGTCTGAGGTGCTCCAAGCCCTCGGGACTTTGTCCACAAACATTTGACATGAATTTAACTAAAAATGATTTTCAGATTTGAGTGTAGGGGAATGTTGTGCTATGAATGTTAACACCTCCAATCACTTTATCGTCTCATCAAAGTGCAGGATGGCTTTATTATGTGCTTAATCGGGTGCTAGCGGGACCTTTTTGGTGCAAGTAAGCTGCGGCTCGGTTTTAGATAATTACGGCTATGACGAGAGGGTTTACATAGCAATTGAATAGCAACCAGGGCTTTCTTGCAGCCGAAACTCTTGCGGCCGTGTAAGATCAAAGGCTTTTCTGCTGCGCGTGCGGCCGCAAGGGATAACAGGGCGCGGGCCGCAAGCCTGCCGGAGCCCTCAGCCGCAAGGGAATAGAATAGGCAAATAGCCTGCGGCCGGTCCTTGCAGCCACGCACCCCCTACGGCCGTTAATAGAATGAGGCCCTGTGTACTTTACCTGTATTTCACTAAAAATGATTTCAACAAAAAAAAAAACATTGTAGATCCATTCGTGCACAATACGTGCAATGCAATCAATACAAATGTCCACATGCCTAAAAATAATGCACACGGACAGCTGTAAATGTGGATTACAAGCAATTAAAACAATGAGCACGCAAGATTACACATTTTTTTTTTGTATAAATTATATAAAAGTAAACTAAGTTAGAAATATAATTAAAGGTAGTTAAATGGGGAGGGGGCTGAAAAGCCTTCCGATTGGCAGTTAGCTGCACTGAATTAACAGATGTGGAGAACGAGTTGGATAGCAACGGAATACACATTAAAATATTTTTCTATAAACTGTCGAGGATATATGAGCCCACAGTATTGATATTATAAGTATTTAAATTATTTTATTATTTCATAGATTGAGAAGATACAAAATCACACTCTCTGGATCAACTACAAGATCAAGAAGCAGAGCATGGACGACAAGAATGGGAACATAAACAATGAGAAGCGGCTCTTCCATGGCACAAACCCCCTTATAATTAAAAATGTCAACAAAAATGGATTCAACCGCAGCTACTCTGGCAAGAATGGTAAGTCATAGAAAGGTCTTGGAGCCCACATACAGATATAGCATTAATCAGGCAGTAGAGTTAACTGTGTCCACTAAATGTTCTCACACAATCTGATAATTCTGCATTTCACTTTTTATATTTGTTAAATACTGACCAGATTTTCTGACAGCTGATACACGGTAACACCATGACGTATTTGTTGTGTTTATCTAAAAATGATTGTTACCTACAATGAATAATACTTTTCGACTTTTCGTAGAAGAGCTCCTGAATAGGTCAATAATTTGTATCTGTATCAAATTGGGTCACTGCTTCTCACTATCTAGTTAGACCACCTCCATGAGAGAGTCATTACTGGTGATATTCCTGTCATACCACTGCAATGGTAAGATCAATACCACTATCTATATATAAATACATACTAATAATGTAGGTCCCACTGTGTTTGTTTTTGTATCAGTGCATATTTTATTCATACTAATTATGAATAATGGTCAGCTTGAGATGTTTCAGGCATCTGATCAGTAATGGCAGATCTACAGCCTGTTGCCTGAAGTTTGAAAGCAAAACTTTAAAATAAATTAGAAATATAAATGTTTGTACCCTCTTCTCTTCTCCAACAAACCTCTCATCAGAAATCACACCCTTCATCACTCTCAAGCTGTTGTTTCTCCATCCTCTTTAAACCCATTCACCTCATCTCTCTTCTCTCATTTTATTCCCTTCCCCTCTTAAACCAATCAAATTCTTTCGTCCTCATTCTCTGCTAGGCCAATCTACATTCATAGCTTGTAAGGGTCTCAAACAAGAAAACTACTCACCTTTACTTTATACAACCAAGCAGCTAGATTAGTGGTTCCCAAACCTATCCTCAGGGCTCCCCAACCAGGCCAGGATTTCAATGAAATTGTGTGTGAACACAGGTGAGGAACTTAGAGACTCCATTGCCTGTTGAATTCTAATTGCCTCATCTCTGTTCACACAATCCTGACCTGTTTGGGGTGCCCTCAGGAGAGGCTTTGGATTCGGAACCAATGAGCTAGATGAAGAATATTTCACCTGTCTCTCCTCTCCATCAAGAGATAATTATATTTTTGTATGCATTAATTTATTTTACTCTTCTGTGGTTTTAGATGCAAAGATTGGAAAAGGGACATATTTTGCCATTGATGCCAGATACTCTAGTTATGACACATACTCTGTGCCTGATCCAAATGGGGATAAATACATGTATCTGGCTCGGGTACTCACTGGGAAGTCATGTGTCGGAAAGGAGGGAATGGTTGCACCAACACCCAAGGATCCAAGTGACCCAACTGACCTCCATGATAGTGCAACCGATCATCTTGCAGACCCTTCAGTGTATGTGATATTCAATGACATCCAGGCGTATCCTGAATATCTCATCACTTTCACAAAATGATTTCACTCTTTTCTACTAGTAAAAAAATGCAGTTTTTTGGACTTCAGTGTAATATTGTCAGTGAATTAATTTGATATTTTATACTTTGTTACATGCGGTCCGTCATGTAGTGCTGGTTTGTATTTGTTACACAGAAAAGGTCAATTTATTGAATCAATTAAGAAATGAAAACACACATACAAATAAACAGATTTTTTAATTACAATCAGTTGACATTATGAATGGAAGTGCCTCAAATATGAGGCAATTTCATTTTCATTTTTAATTATACTAACTGCAATTATTTTATTTTTATGTGTATTTTAATTTTTTTCAATCAATGGGACATTTTCTGTGTTATTTTAACCTTTACTAATATGTTTAAAGATTGTAATAATTCAGTATAACTTTTTGTTTTCTGTTATCATGGTTTCATTTATACATTATGTATGGGGTGTGTTGAATATGTATATGAAGTACCTAAAGATATCAACATGTCTGAGGCTCAATGCAAAATATTCACAAATAAACTGAATAGTGGCATCATTATGGTCAAGGTTATTATAATAATCGATATTGTGTTGTTTTTGCTTGGTGATTTATAAAAAATAGTGACATATAAAAAATTAAAACTTCAATGTTAACATGACACATGATCAATCCCTAAGTCATATTTATCTCCTTATCTGCTGCTTATTATTCCTATCTGCTAATGCTTACATTACCATTACCATAGTAATGATGTTATGTGCTACACACAAAGGTATAAATACGTATTCACTCCCATACACACAAACACTCAACTGTTAATTCTTTGTTCATAAATTAATTCAGAGGAAGCGCAGTGCATATCACACACAAAAAAACATGTACATGAATTTATCATAAAATATATACTTACACATTGAGCAGTTCATTAATGGTTTCATATTATTAAATAATTATGGTCGAGAGCAAAACATGTTGTTACACACATACACTAGAATTTACATTATACACATGGAAACTTATTTATTTATGAAATTCTGAGGAAAAGAATACATTTTATACACAAATAATTTATTACATACATTCATTGTCATACACACAAACCTAAAACAAAAAATGTATTTGTTTACTAATTAATTCAAGGGGGTCACAACATGTTATTACACATGCTCCATAATTATACTCATTCATTCATCCGAAGAACTGAACAGTTATTTATTTATTTATATCGCTGCCCAATATACTCCGTAAGCCCCTAACCCCCTACACCCCTTGCCGGGCCTGACCCTAACCCCCTACAGCACTTAGTGGGCCTAACCCTAATCCTAACTCCCTACAGCACCTCCTGGCCCTAACCCTAAACCTTACCCCCTAACCCTAAGCACTTAACCGCCTACATTACTTGGCGGCCCTAACCCTAACCTCCTAACCTTCTACCGCTTCCCACTCTCTATCCTGCTGTGTAACTGCACTCAAACCATTATACAATTCTGGCAAATATCACCAACTCAGCATATGTCTTCTGAATTTCCTACTTTAAACTATGTGTACTACAACTAACTTTACTTGGGGTCTTTTTTTTATTTTTGTGCCATTCTCCATTTATATATTTTGGCTTATTGTTCTTGTTTTTATTAATTGGCTTCTCATCTCTTTTATTCTCTATCACTCTTAACTTTCACATCTTTCCTGACGCATTCGTATCTGTTATTCTTTCCCAGGTTTCTGTCTCTCCCATTCCCTTTAGATTGTAAGTTTGTGGGCTTTCAAATCTTGAAAGGTGCATGGGAAAAAAACATGATGTACATAAGATTTTAAGCTCACAGACATGGCCCTCCATTCTTTTTTCATGTGTTATTATTGTGTTTTGATTTGTACTTTATCCTTTTTATCTTTAATGCACTGAATAAAAGTATTTGTCTATGTTTATATAAACGTCCGGAAAACATAGTATTAGGCTTATTAGTGTGTACATAATAGAGTTGTTTTCTGCGTCTTAATAATGTTATTGCATCATCAGTTGACAGTGCATCCAGTTCTTAGTTTTAATTATTTTTGCTAAAAGTGTTGAGTTTGTTTTCTGTTTATTTTATTTGGCCAATTGATTGTTGTCAGAACTTCTATTATTTTTATAGGGAGGTATGCTAATTATTGTGCTTCGAATTACAGCTTCATGAGCTTTCCATATTATAATTGGATTGGATCATTAGTGTCAAAATAATCTTGGACCACAAATTAACAGCTTAAAGCTACCATTATTTGTTTTTATTAAATCCAGCAGATCTATTTATAGGCTTCCTCTTATTTAGCACTAGCTCAGGCAAACATCTTTTGCTCTACCTTTAGCAATGTTCTAACGATCAGATGACATATTTGTTAATTGAATGTATCCTACTAGCAATGTCTGTGTTAAGAGACACTACTGACAAGGCCTGACTAAGTAGCAAAATACTGATGCATCTTAATTATATCATTGCCAGTTGCCAGCGTGACCTGATGTACATTTCTCCACTTTCCCCATTTTTTACTCTTTAATCTCTCTTAAAGTGTCACAAAGTTCCTGTTGTATCTCTTTCTGTGTGAATAGAAAGCATGCTTTTAAGTCTTGGATGTCTTGAATATTACGAGTACTAAATAGGACTCGCAAAGGCTTTTTCAAGCACTTATTAAAGCTGTAGTAGCAATTAACCACAAAATATTGTACTTTAAAAGTATGGCAAAGCATATAAATACAATAGAATAAATTGCAGAACAGTCTCCAAGGAAAAAATATTTTAAAAATCCATTTATATATAATTTGTTGGACTGGTCATGCATATGGTAACATTAAAAGTGTTGCTGACAGACACATTAATATTGATTAACATTTTTAAGTCATTATATTTATATATATATATATATATATATATATTGGAACAAAAACTATTGGCAATATTTCACCTCCACATGATATATATATCAATTACCAGGGGAACCTACACCACAGTATGCAAGAGGTTAATACCAACTGGGAAACACACAGGGACCACAGCAGGTGCTCTAATGCACTGACAATTAAGGGATAGACAGACCACAAAAAATACTTAGTAACACAATTGATCACCACCACAGCACACTACTGATACAGATCATCTACCCACATCCATGGTAACGTATGACATCTACACCAGAACCTTGACTCTTAGAAATTGGGGTGTAAGAAATGTCAGCAAGTGAAGCCTCTGATTTTAAAGAGAGGAGGGGGTGACTGGTGGTGGCTACATTGGTATATCCCTAAATAGCAAAGACCAGGCACTGAGTTGTCCCAGGGATCATGTAAGGAACACACTGTTAGAGGCACAGAGACATGGGGATTCAGGGACAAACCATGACAAGGTGTTTGCACTAACGTGTTCAAGCTGTTGAGAAAGGCCAACAAACATACAAGGAGTCTGTGGAGAAGCACATGGAGCACCAGCAAACTGACCTCCATCAAGGGTAATCTTTTATACACCCATCCTGTAAATGTACACGCCATTGCTGTGCATGTGGCAAGATGTACACCAATAATAATTATGTGACATTATAGCTATTGTTATTGTAATATATATATATATATACTGTATTTTTAAACTGTCATTTGGTTAACAATCCTTCAGGGGAATGAAAATGCATAATGGATTAGCTACTGTATGTACAAATATATGTACAAATATATGATTGTTACATAAATGTTATGTATGTTGATGTCCAAAAACATTAACCATTAGAAACACACGGAAACCCTGATAACAGTTTAGTAAAATGTTATTATATACACAGAGCACAGTCATAAATGTATCCGAGTGTGCATTAGTATCATGGGTGAAGTGTGGGCGGATCTGGGAAGGACAAGACGCTGTCTGGGAAAAGGGGAAACCTAAGAGGTTAAAGGTAAGACTGAATAATACTAATAATAATGCATAGCATCCACTAGAGTCATGTGTGGTCAGTACACCACAGTAACCATAATCTGATTAATATAAATCTCATCATAAATCACTACATTTAATAGAAGTAACCAGCAGACATTAGTCCTGCACAGATCCAACAGAACTACACACCAGTCCCTTTTCTAAGACATTATTCCTGCACAGATCCAACAGAACTACAAACCAGTCTCACTTCTAAGGTATATTGAAGACACTTGAAGGAGCTACATTTACTTCTGCCATCTGTACTTTTATTAATAATATTTTGCATTCAACTGTTATTATTTTTGGGAACATTCTTTCTTTCTTGTCCTATTTAATACTATAGTGATTGGTAATCACTATATAGTAATTCCTAAGTGTCTAACACTCTATTATAAATGGTTAAA
The DNA here is from genome assembly GCA_027410445.1 of Discoglossus pictus. Classification (NCBI taxonomy): domain Eukaryota; kingdom Metazoa; phylum Chordata; class Amphibia; order Anura; family Alytidae; genus Discoglossus; species Discoglossus pictus. The sequence goes on from CM050173.1 coordinate 72,093,955, forward strand.
TTGTAACGAGAAATGGAATTATTTGAATGGCTTAGTGGATATTGTTGAAGCTATTAATCTATACCATATCTAGTCACAATTGGATATAATACAATAGGATGTAATACAATAGAACAAATATATTCCTTTCACACCAAAAATATAATGGAAGGGTGTGGAACTGTCTATATATACATATGAGTACTATTGTATATAAATATGAATCCAAATGAAAAAATATATATCTAGATAAGTTCCTGTTGGATGATGTTTATAGCTTCCCTCATATGGCAAATGAATTTGCTTAATCCTTGGGAAGTTATAAGATATTATTTAATAGCTAAAACCAATTGTTGTATATAACAACAAAAAAAGAAAAAAGATAAGTGCAAGTACTATATGGTTGAAATCAGTTAATAAAGAGAAAAGAAAAGACAAATAATTGGATATATTATATTATTTGTCAATATGTTAGAGGGGGTGAAAAAATTATTTTATATGAAGGCTGATGAGAAAGCACTGCCAGTGTCTTCCATGTTATCTACACCACTTGATCATTAATGCACAACATGCAATTCTTGGTGGTGATTGCCAAAATACCCTCTGTAAATACAGTGTTGCAAAATGCAAGTTTTAACTTTAACACCCGACTCAATATACCACAACCAAAGTAAATGCATTTATCTTTTGGAAGTAATCCCGACGGCTCGTTTAGCCCTGCTTAGGGCTTACTCATGGGTTAATGAACTTCATTTTCCTAGTGCTTTTATAGCACCTCCTATCCACTTGTTGCCGATATTAAAGCAACCTCATTGGTCTATTGAACTTTAAAATGTATTGAATCACATGAATTTATTTCAGCTCATCAATTAGAAACACCTCCGGACAAGTCCTGATTTAACCTTTACACAATGTTTCCTCCTGCCTTCTTCTTAACCTGCTGCCTTTTCCTCAGGCTCTTCCTCTCAACTTATCCACATCATGTCTCCAGCATAACCATCTCCCCTTCCATGCTCTCATCTCTTCTTTTATGCTGCCATGAGCTACACTCCTTCGTCCACCCACTATCTCCTCCCCCATCTCAAGCTCATAAGCAGAAACACTTCTATGAGTCCCATTTGCACCTCCCTTCCTTCTCTCACCTTCTGGCTTCTGGAGACACATTTCCTAACCCAGGGCTTCCAGAGTTACATTATCTGACCACTAGGGACAGATAACATATTACACACCTCAGCCATTAACCCCACAATGTCACACACCTTCCTCCCTAAGTAAACTTTCACTTTCTTCCTCACCCTTGCTATCCCCTATCTGTTCCTCCCCAAGTTTCTGCCTCTTCCATTCCCTTTAGGTTGTTAGTAGCAAGTTTCCAATCTTTTAGGGTGCTTTGGAAAAAAACACTTACTGCAAAGATTCTAAGCTCAAAACAGGGCCTTCCATTTTTCTGCAGTTTATTAACATTGTCCTTATCACCTGTACAGCGCTTCCTTGTCCTTATCCCCTGTACAGCGCTACGGAATATGTTGGCGCGATACAAATATAGGTGTAATGATATAGGAATCACAAGGTGTAGGGGGCCAGCAGCCTAGGTCAGCAATGATCCAATTCAGCAACTTGTAGGTGAAACAGGAACAAGCTTTATTGAAGGGAACAGGAACCACAATAATCTGGCAAGGTACATAGACAGGAAGTGCCTTATATAGGCCAAGGACCAGACACCTGACCAGACACAGCTGAAGAGACTAGTCACTGATACTATTGCTAGCAGAGTCAAGGTTTATCAGATCTCAAGGAAATTCACAAAGGCAGGCTGGCGCAGTGGTAGGGAAGAAGTTCAGCAGCCTGGAGACCAGGGTTCAAAAGCCAGCAGAGTCAATTCCTCACAAAAGGTTAATAATAATAATTAAAAAGTAATGTGCGTAGCACTTACATCTGGTCTTCTTCTGTTCCATTAAACAGATGCAATAACTCCTGAATTATGTAATCCAATTCAATTACAAACATACATTGTGTTCTGAAAACAGCAAAAAATAATATAAAAAATGATGTTCAAAACCTAAAAAAGAAGAGAAGGATAAAAATCTAGCAATAACTGTATTCACAGTACAGTGTTTCATGCGAGCAGTGCTAACCAAAGTGAATCTGTCAGGGACAATCACCTGCCATGACCGTTAGTAAAGATGTGTACTTTCACAAGGAATGCTTCATTGTGACCACAATCTGTTGGCCTGGAGTACTATCACTATCTCTATATGAAGTACTTGAGGCAGACTGATAACACATTTCATTGGTATAAAGGTGTCATATGAACAAAAATTACTACAATGATTAAATGAATTGTACCCATTTATATTGATGTAAGACACAGGCCATCATCTATAATGTCTGTAAATTAAATCAGACAAATGATTCTGCTACCATAATGTTAAGAGAAAGACATGCAACATTAACGCATGCATAACTACTGTGTTTTATTAGCAGATGCCAACAGCCATGACAGTATTGATAGTAATTGAACATAATATCGGTCATGTTCTTTAGAGATTGTAGAGATGATATATGGAATCATATATAGCATATAAGATAATTCTGCTGGGGTGAATATCAGTAATCTAAGGCCTGATAGGCACTGGGTTTATAATTTATTTACAACATATGATAGCATTGCTTGAAAATCACAGATAGGCTTTAATGGATATGTGATTTACATAATCACATATCACATATATAGTTCTCTTACTGCGAGTTGTTGGCCCTTGCAAAATGACGACAACCCGCAGTGCTCCCTCACCCCCCGCTGCAATGAGGGCCTATGGCCGTAGGCGCTCATTGCAAGGCTCGCCCAACTCTTCTCAACCGCGGCTTTCCCCCCAGCACCCCGCAGCCCGTACGACAGTGACTGGAGGAGACATCACACATAAGGGGTGGTGCTTCATGGGGCTGGGAGCAGACGGAGGTGCTGCTTATACTACTACCCCCAGATCTGGTCCCCTGGAGGGCTTATCTAGTAGCCCCAGGTTCCACTGCCCCTGGCTGCAGTGGATGGAGCTCCCGTGATCCGCACCCCAGGGAGCCCTGGCCGCCCCTGGTTGTGCTGCTGCTCTGCACCGCTGCTCCTGAGCCTGGCTTATGACACAGGTGAGGGGCATGGGACAGAGGGGAGGAGATGGGTAGGGGACATGGAGGAACAACCATCAGGAGAGAGGAGCGGAGAGCAGCAGGTCCAGCCCTGGAGGACAAGTACAAGAGCCGAAGGGGGGGGGGATAGGAGGGGGAGAGACACAGGGGGGGGGATAGGAGGCGGAGAGACACAGGGGAGGGATATAAGGGGTAAAAGATACAGGGGGAGAGGAGGGGGACAGACACAGGAGAGGGATAGGAGGGGGAAGAGACACACGGGGGAGAGGAGGGGGGAGAGACACGGGAGGGAGAGGAGGGGAAGAGACACAGAGAAGGGGGAAGAGACACAGAGGAGGAAGAGGGGAGAGACACAAAGGGGGGAGAGACACAGGGGAGGGAGAGGAAGGGTAAGAGAAACAGAGGAGGTAGAGGGGGGGAGAGACACAGAGGAGGGAGAGGGGTAGAGACAAAGGGTGGGAGAGTGGGAGAGACACAGGGTGGGAGGGGGGAGAGAAACAGGGGAGGGAGAGGGGAGAGACACAGGGGAGGGGGAGGGTGGAAGATACAAGAAAGGGACGGGGAGACTCGGGAGAGGGATGACACAGGAAAGGGAGGAGGGGAAAACACAGGGGTGGGAGAGGGATGGAAAGTAGTGGGAAAAGACATGGGGGGAGGGTAAGAGACATGGGGGGAGGAGGGTTAAGAGACACAGGGGGATAGGAGGGGAAAGAGACGCAGGGGGAGAGATATAGGGGAGGGAGTGGGGGAAGAGACACAAGGGAGGGAAAGGGGGTAAAGAGACACGGGTGGGAGGGACAGAAGATACACAGGGGAGGGAGAGACACAGGGGAGAGGGGGGGGGGAGACCCAGAGGAGGGAGAGGTGGAAGACACAGGGAAAGGGGGGAAAGAGACACAGGAGTGAGAGAGGGGGGAAGAGACACAGGGGAGTTAAATAAGGGAGAGAAAGGGGAGGGAGAGGGGGCAAAGAGACACAGGAGGGAGAGAGGGTTAAGAGACATGGGGCGGAGAGAGGGGGAAAGAGACATGGGAGGGAAAAAGGGGGAAAGAGACACGGGAGGGAGAGAGGGGGAAAGAGACACAGGGGTGAGAGAGTGGGGAGAGGTTTGCAATGAGCGCCTTGTGGATTGACCGACGCCAAGGCCCGGAAAGCAGTAGAGGGGGGACCACAAGTTAGAGGGGGAGAGCCTCGCATTGTGTGGCAAAGAGCAGTCTCTAGTATGAAATAAAAACCAAAATGTAAATCAGTAAAGGAGATAACATAATTAATAGTGACAACACCAATAGTGACAACATCTCTTCTCAACGGCATTCCACATTGAACATCGATTGGTGAAATGCAAAAAATTAACCATACGTGTCCAAAGAGAAGAGGATCATGGTCACACGTGACGGTTGGTAGCCACATGGTTACAAAAATGTCACCACATGAACCTCTAGCCAGGCAGGAGTATGTCAGCACTTTTGACGAATAGATATTCAGCGAGGACTGTTGTTGAAAAGGTTCAAATATTAGATGCAGCCCCTATTACCCCACCGTCTGTACCAACACGCCTGTGCCCTACCATGCCAAGGGGGTGTCGGAGGGGGTGGTATGTCCTCCAGTAGTGGCTGTGTATCAGCTGGAGTTGGAAGTATATGGTGAGATGAGGATGGCGTAGGCTAAGCTTCAAATGGTGCTGGTGGCTGGAGTACCTAATGATTGAAGATCTATGAGAGTGTGATGGCACATTTCAATCTGCACTTCCATAGGAGGTCTCTGGGCCTCTCTGTCATGATTGTTTTGGCCTCGTATTTGTCAATCATTAAATTGTGCCTCCTCATCCCACGATATATCGTTGTGTTGTTGATATACAGTGCTCTGAGATTATCCGCATGCCTGTCCATCCTTTCAGAAAGTGAAGCTTTTTGATCAGACAGGTCACCCAGTATATTTCGGACTGTTCTTTCGTCTTGCTGCATAAATTGTAGCACGCAATTTCAATAGGAGGAGGTAGCAGTGGTGGAGGTGATGGTGGAGGAGTGGGGGGGTCCTGAGGAGCCAGCATTTTGAGTGGCGTAGGTGGCAGTGGGCCTGATTGTTCCTGGCTCCAGTAGATGGTAGTAGGCGGAGGTGGCAGAGGTGGCGGTGGTGGTGGCAGTTGAGGTTGTTCCAGGCTCCAGCAGATGGTAGAAGTGGAGGTGGCAGTGGTGGATGTTTCTGACTTAAATAGATGGTTGGAAGTGGCGGCAGCAGCAGAAAGTGGTACCCAGATCTCTGTGTGTGGGGGGGGGGGTGGAGATTCTTAATGGCCGGACAGTGGCTGATTGCTTTCTTACTGAACCTCGCTATAATCTGCTTCCTGATTAGGTGACAGGCCCAATGATCCAGTTAGTGGTTCCTCTTCCAACCCTTGCCAAGGATCATCTGGGACATCCACATAATCAGGGTCCACCTCAGGTGGAGGAGACGTCACTGCCTGTTGCTCCGTGACAGACCCGGCCCTCCCTGGTACTGAAAAGAGTAACAAATTGTGTATGAGTAGTGATGTCGCGAACATCAAGTTTTCGGTTCGTGAACCGCGGACGCGAATTCCATCAAATGTTCACGAATGGACGAACATCTGCGAACCGCCATAGACTTCAATGGGCAGGCGAATTTCAAAACCCGCAGGGACTCTTTCTGGCCACAATAGTGATGGGAAAGTTGTTACAAGGGGACTAACACCTGGACTGTGGCATGCCGGAGGGGGATCCATGGCAAAACTCCCACGGAAAATTACATAGTTGATGCAGAGTCTGGTTTTAAGCCATAAAGGGCATAAATCACCTAACATTCCTAAATTGTTTGGAATAACATGCTTTAAAACATCAGGTATGATGTTGTATCGATCAGGTAGTGTAAGGGTTACACCAGCTTCACAGTAACAGACCAATCTCCCCGTTTAATGCACCGCAAACAACTGCAAACAGTCCCTTTGCACAACCGCAAACTCCCCATTTGCACAAGGTTGGATACCAAGCTAGCCATGTCCCGTTCCTTGTCCTCACTGATGTCATTGAAGGTCTCTTCCTCCACCCAGTCACCAAGGGTCCCCGAAAGGTGACAACAAGCCCCCTGGGACGCCTGCTGTGTTTGGTCTTCCACCTCCTCAAAGCCACCTTCCTCCTCTGACTCCTCTTCTTCAGACTCCAAGAGTCTGGGGGCTTCCACTGCCCAGCATGAAAGATTATACACAGGTCAGAGTCTGGGGGCTTCCACTGCCCAGCATGGAATATTATACACAGGTCAGAGTCTGGGGGCTTACACTGCCCAGCATGGAAGATTATACACAGGTCAGAGTCTGGGGGCTTTCACTGCTCAGCATGGAAGATTATACACAGGTCAGAGTCTGGGGGCTTCCACTGCCCAGCATGGAAGATTATACACAGGTCAGAGTCTGGGGGCTTCCACTGCACAGCATGGAAGATTATACGCGTTGCCTCTGTCTGCGTTATTAAAAGGTGTGTACTGTTAAGTAGTACTATTCCTATCGGTTTAATCCCTGTTACGTCCACTATTAGGGGACGTGTATATGGCATGGATTTTTGGAACAGGGAGATGGAAAAAGATGCTTGGTCGGACCTCCTACTTCGAATTTGGGGCACTGCCTGTGCAATCTAAGGTGCCACCAGATAGGAGTGGTGTATTAAGTTGTACTACTCATTCCTATCAGTTTAATACCTGTTACGTCACCTATCAGGGGACGTGTATATGGCATGGATTTTTGGAACAGGGAGATGGAAAAAGATGCTTGGTTGGACCTCCTACTTCGAATTTGGGGCACTGCACGTGCAATCTAAGGTGCCACCAGATAGGAGTGGTGTATTAAGTTGTACTATTTATTCCTATCAGTTTAATACCTGTTCCGTCACCTATCTTTCCTTTTCCAATAGCACATTCTATATGTCATCAACCGGCCTGTGTGTATTTAGAGAACCACACTTTAAGGCCCTTAACCTGGGACAAGGTGGCTTGGCTATCAGAATTGCCTCAGAGCCTTAAAAACTCGCCAAACTCCCTAATCAGACACTCACTATCATACTGTAAATGGGCCAAGAAACACATGGGTTTGTTCCCTGGATCCACCCAAATGACCCCAATTCTTGACCACCCTCAGGCCCCGAAACACATGAGCACAACATCAGAACACTGGTGGAGGTCAAGGAAACTAGATAGACTGGAAGACTGGTTAGTAAAGGGCCAGATGCACACCTATGAGGAACTGAGGGACAAGCATGAGCTACCGCTATCAGAACATTACAATTACTGTCGGCTGAGGCATTTCACACACTCCCTGACCCAGAAACCGGGGACACCGGTCTTAAATTGGTCCTCCAAAATTTGTAAAGATAAACCTCTATCAAGGGGGATCATTGGGTCGCTTTACAAATATAAAACATTTGTTACTGGTTGAAGCGACACTGGGGGAAGGACTGGAGTGAGGGAGCCCTGGAGACCGTTCAGAAGCAACCGGCGGCAAAATCATCCCAGGAAAGGAGAGGTCGCTCACTGAAGCCTGTCGTAGGGTAACCCAAGGGTGATTGCCCAGGTTAGATATTGTAAATATTAAGCTAATACTGCTGGAGGGATGATAGCCAATAGGACTTTGGTGTTCCCTGCAGATATACTCTTTACTATTGTCTGTTTTACCATGTTTTAGGTATCTCTTAAATTGCAATCACAGTAAAAAATAAGAAAAATTATTAACCTAAAAAGTAAAAATAAGAAGGAATAACCAGTTAACTTTCACAAAATGTCTTTATTGTAAATATGTATTTTTGCACAACTGCTATGCAAGACTGTTCAAAAATGCTTTATTTTTCATTACATGCTGTACGCCTTCTGATTTAAATGCAAAAATTAGGTATTGTTGCAGCGACCAGAAAAATGTATGTTAGTTTGTGGACCATTATTAGCTCAAGGCAGCTCATCTATCTGGCCTTTTTTAATTGAATGTATCGCCCACTGTCAGTCCCTTCGGGATCTATCCCTCATTCATCTTAATAAAGGTGAGGTTTTCTAGACTTTTTTGACCTAGGCGACTTCTCTTATCAGTGACAAAACCTCCTGCTGCACTGAAGGTCCTTTCTGACAGGACACTTGAAGCGGGGCAGGACAGAAGTTCTATGGCAAATTGGGATAGCTCAGGCCACAGGGCAAGCGTGCACACCCAGTAGTCAAGGGGTTCATCGCTCCTCATAGTGTCGATATCTGTAGTTATGGCGAGGTAGTCTGTTACCTGACGGTCGAGTCGTTCTCTGAGGGTGGACCCCAAAGGGATGTGGCGATGCATAGGACTTAAAAAGCTCTGCATGTCCTCCATAAACAACACGTCTGTAAAGTGTCCTCTCCTTGCCGGCGTGGTCGTGGGAGGAGGAGGATTATGTTCACCTCTTCCACTGTTAGATTGCCTTTGTGCTGTGACATCACCCTTAAACGCTGTGTAAAGCATACTTTTTAATTTATTTTGGTAGTGCTGCATCCTTTCCGACTTGTGGTAATTCGGTAACATTTCAGGCACTTTCTGCTTATACAGGGGATCTAGTAGCGTGGACACACAGTACAGGTCGTTCTCCTTCATCCTTTTTATACGAGGGTCCCTCAACAGGCACGACAGCATGAAAGACCCCATTTGCACAAGGTTGGATGCCAAGCTAGTCATGTCCCGTTCCTCATCCTCAGTGATCTCACTGAAGGTATGTTCTTCCCCCCAGCCACGTACAACACCATTGGTACCAGATAGGTGACAACGAGCACCCTGGGATGCCTGTTGTGGTTGGTCTTCCTCCTCCTCCTCAAAGCCACATTCCTCCTCTGACTCCTTTTCCTCACAATCCTCTTCCAGCGTTGCCGCAGGTCCAGCAAGCGATGCTGATAAGGCGGTTTCTGGCGGTGATGGTGACCACAACTCTTCCTCTTCCTCTTCACGCTCATCTACGGCCTTAACCGGCACTCTTCGCAGGGCACGCTCCAGGAAGAAAACAAATGGTATGATGTCGCTGATGGTGCCCTGGGTGCGACTGACCAGGTTTGTCACCTCCTCAAAAGGACGCATAAGCCTACAGGCATTGCGCATGAACGTCCAGTAACGTGGCAAAAAAATCCCCAGCTCCGCAGAGGCTGTCCTAGCACCCCGGTCATACAAATACTCGTTAACGGCTTTCTCTTGTTGGAGCAGGCGGTCGAACATTTGGAGTGTTGAATTCCAACGTGTCAGGCTGTCTAAAATCAAGCGCCTCGCTGGCATGTTGTTTCGACGCTGGATATCTGTAAAGTGCGCCATGGCCGTGTAGGAACGCCTGAAATGGGCACACACCTTCCTGGCCTGCTTCAGGACGTCCTGTAAGCCTGGGTGCTTATGCACAAAGCGTTGTACAATCAGATTACACACATGTGCCATGCACCGGCACATGTGTCAACTTGCCCAAATTCAATGCCGCCAACAAATTTCTTCCGTTGTCACAAACCACTTTGCCGATCTCCAGTTGGTGCGGAGTCAGCCACTGATCTGCCTGTGCGTTCAGGGCGGACAGGAGTGCTGGTTCGGTGTGACTCTCTGCTTTCAGGGAAGTCAACCCCAAGACGTCGTGACACTGCCGTATCCGGGATGTGGAATAGTACCTGTGGAGCTGGGGGGGTGCCGTTGATGTGGAGCAAGACATAGCAGCAGCAGAAGAGGACTCAGCCGAGGAGGTTATGGAAGAGGATAGAGTAGGAGGAGTAGAGGAGGTGGCAGCAGGCCTGCCTGCAAGTCGTGGCGGTGTCACCAACTCCTCTGCAGAGCCACGTATTCCATGCTTGGCAGCTGTCACCAGGTTTACCCAATGCGCAGTGTAGGTGATATACCTGCCCTGACCATGCTTTGCAGACCAGGTATCAGTGGTCAGATGGACCCTTGCCCCAACACTGTGTGCCAGAGATGCCATTACTTCCTTTTGCACAATCGAGTACAGGTTGGGGATTGCCTTTTGTGCAAAGAAATTTCGGCCGGGTACCTTCCACTGCGGTATCCCAATAGCTACAAATTTTTTGAACGCCTCAGACTCCACCAGCTTGTATGGTAAAAGCTGGCGGGCTAAGAGTTCAGACAAGCCAGCTGTCAGCTGCCGGGCAAGGGGGTGACTTTGTGACATTGGCTTCTTACGCTCAAACATGTCCTTGACAGACACCTGACTGTGGGCAGATGAGCAGGGACTGCTCAGGGCGAGACACGGAGTGGCGAATGGTTGAGAGGGGGCAAGCAGGGCAGCAGTGGTTGACGTGGCTGAAGATGCTGGACCAGGAGGAGGATGGCGGCTTTGACTTTGTGTGCTGCTTGTACTCATGTGTTGATCCCATAGGCGTTTGTGATGTGACATCATGTGCCTTCGCAAAGAAGTTGTACCTAGGTGGGTGTTGGACTTCCCACGACTCAGTTTCTTTAAGCACAGGTTGCAAATAGCATCACTGTTGTCACAGGCAGACACACGAAAAAATTGCCACACTGCTGAGCTCTGCAATGACGGCATTCTGGTGGTGGCAACAGCATGCGTTGACTGGCGTGCTGTCTGGCTGACCCCGGGTGCCGATGCATGCTGTCTGACTGTGCCACTAGCTACTTTCGACGACCTCCCGCTGCTTCCAACTCGTCTCCTCCTCCTCTCTGTCTCCCCATCTGAACTTTCCTCCTGTTCTTCTTCTCTTATAGCGGGCACCCACGTGACATCCACGGACACATCGTCATCATCAACCGCTTCACTTGTATCTGACAACTCAACAAAGGAAGCAGCACCGGGTACAACATCATCATCATCATCATCATCATCATCAGACCGTACGTCCATGTGTGTAATGCTGCCTGACTGGGACATATCCCTGTTATCTACATCCTCTGGCACTAATGTTTGTGCATCACTCATTTCTTCCAACGGATGTGTAAATAACTCTGGTGACGGATCAAGTGAAGCGGCTGTGGTGCTAGTGTTGGTGGTGGCGGCAGGCGGGCGAGTGGTAACTGGAGAGGTGCCCGAAGCTAAGCTGGAGGAGGATGGTGCGTCCAGGTTGATGACCCTAGAAAAATATGCATATATTTGTATACCTATAGGTGAAGCTGGTTAAATATATACTGTATGTGTTTATATTATAATTATGTTCGCTAGTAATGCAACGTTAAAACTGCAGGCTCGCAAAGTGAGCCCGCTGCAACTGCAGTTGCGGGCCGCAATCGTGGCCCTCGCAAAGCGAGGGCCATAGTTGCGGCCAAGCAAGGAGCGCCAAAGTTGCTCCTTGCACTAGTGGAGCCGAGCGCCATAAGCGCTCAATTCTACGACCCTGTATGTCTTTGGCAGGGAGCGCCGAAGGCACTCACGTCGCTGATGGAGATGAGCACCATAGGCGCTCATCCCTATGACCCTGCACGCATTAAGCATCATACTTACGACCCACGGGATTACAGAACAACACAATTCAAATACACAATTCACAGTGGGAGACCCGTAGCACTTTAAAAAAAAAAACACCTCTTAGACCTGTAACACTTTAAAAAGGAAACCGCCACCTAGTGAAAATAAAATACGACCCGCAAAATATATAAACTTAACGGCCGTAACCGCGCACATCCAAAAACACAAAAAACACAGCAAATACAAAAAAAAAATATACCAAAAACATCACACACAGCACAGGGGGACAGCCAAGACGTCTGGGAGTGAGAGTGAGGTTGCACGCAAATTTAAGTTGAATTTGCAGAATTTCGCCACTCGAAAATCACCTAAGCGAGAGAAAAAATGGCTGCCGAAAAAAACGAAAACGAGGCTACACAAACGCTAAACACGCAAAACACTGCCAAGCACATACGACTTTTAGCCAGGAACGTACGAGGTACAAAATACACTATTAGGAAGAACGGAAAATGCTCGACACCCGTGTAACACATACACACTCGCGGCCATTTTACAACACTAACTTGCAACTAATAACATTGCCATTCTAAAATGCCGCTTTACACAACTAAACAAACGGTTTAGCCTCGCGCGCACAGCCTATTTACACTGCACACTTGCCACATTGCTGACACACCTCAGGTCAGCAACAGTGCAAATGTACGTTGTATGCTGCAGAGAAACAACAGCGATTGTTAGCTCTTCAGCATATTAATTCCTGGATATATTCATTAAAAATAGGTAAACTATATTAACTTATTATTTAATTAATTAATTAATTATTGCAAAAATATATATTTATATTAAAAAACACAGAGCAGAGGAGAGACTCACTTTGCCAAAGGCGCTCAGGTGCTCATAGATAAAAGTGTTCATGATATGTGTTTGTGTAACATATGTTTACTGCCCTTGCACAGAAAAATATAAATAATATAGCCCACCATCAAATGCATTTAAAAAAAACAAGTAACAGCTTGGTGTGTGTATGAGTAGCGATGTTGTTAAAAATGTCTGGTAAAATCTTGGGAAGTAATTAAAGTAAGTAAAATGCTGCTGTACAGTCTAGGTAAGCTAGTGGGATATATAAACAGTAAGCTCTCAGTTAACCAAACCTCAAGCAACCAGAAAAAAAAAATGATTACTGTACTTTAAATAAAAATGTAATTTTACAGGGCTCAACAAATGCCAGGAGCCAGGTTGTCATGCCACAAACTGCTTACAGACACCTACATGGCATCCACTGTACGTCTCTGCAATTCAGCTTTACCTGGAAGCAGACAGGCATGAGTGACTGAGCCAGTGCAGTGTTGGGTTACATTCCCCAGGTTCAGCACCGCACCCTCCAGTCCCACATATTTGTGTGTAAGTGATGAGTGAAAGCTGCTGCTGCTAGAACTGCCCTCACTGACAAATATACTTAGCAGAGCATCCTATGTGCAGCTAATCTAGGCCTATTTTAATAGTGATTCTCAAGCAACCACAAACTACAATTATCTGGCATCTACCAATCCCTGTGGGTGCCGTATAACTGAGAGTCTACTGTATATATCTGTTTGTATGTTTTTAAATAAAGATTTTGTAGTTTCAGCCTCAATAACATATCTTTTCCCCACTCATGTGCACCTACCCTTCACATGATCAGTTGCAGAGCAAACTAGTACATTTAACTGAAAGAAGCTCCACAATGACATTTTAACTAAGTCTTAGTGAAGCCTAGTGAACCTTGTCCATACTTCCTAGGTTTAACTGAGGAATATACCATGTAATATGCCAAATTTGGTTATCTGATTATCTTTCATACGTGAATAACAGTGGCGGCTGGTGAACTTTCAAGTTAGAGGGGCGCCAGAGCAAGACTTGGCTCCTCCCCTTACACAGAGCCCACCTATTTTTAAACTCCTCCCCCTGTTGTCATATTGAGCTTTATATGCCCTGCCCAACGACCTTATACTTGCCCCACCCATTAAAATAGACTCCACCTACTGATTTTTTAATACTGTTCAAAAATTCTACAATCTTGGGATTCAGGCAAACAATAACTTTTCTCTTCTGCATGAATGCAATGACACTCACCAACAGTTGACTCTCCTTCTCAGGGTGCCTTCAAGTGTAGTAGTCCAAAAGAGTCTGCAGCCGCAGAGTGTTTGGACCAGGGTGTGATATAAAACAAGCAAACAAATCAGAAGCCAAGCAAGACTATCTAGGCACCCACCATACCTAAAAAAACATATTATACAAAGCGGGACTATATAGGCCACAACTGGACCTTAAAAACCCACATTACACCAATCAGGACTATATAGGCCCAAACTTTTCCCTGAAAAAAACGTAAAATACCAGCAGGACTATGTAGGGCACAACCGTACCAAAAAGACCATAAAATACCAGCAGCACTATATAGGGCACAACCGTACCTAAAAAACCTTAAAATACCAAGCGGGACTATATAAACCCCAACCGGACCTTAAAAACCCACATTACACCAAGCGGGACCATATAGTCCCCAACCGTACCTTTAAAACCTTAATATACCAAGCAGGACTATATAAACCCCAACCGGACCTTAAAAACTCACATTACACCAAGCGGGACCATATAGGCCCCAACGGGACCTTAAAAACCAACATTACACCAAGCGGGACCATATAGGCCCCAACCGGACCTTAAAAACCCACATTACACCAAGCGGGACCATATAGGCCCCAAACAGACCTTTAAAACCCACATTACACCAAGCAGGACCATATAGGCACCAACCGGACCATAAATACACACATTACAGCAAGCGGCACCATATAGGCCCCAACCGGACCTTAAATACACACATTACACCAAGCAGGACCATATAAGCCCCAAACGGACTTTAAAAACCCACATTATACCAAGTGGGACCATATAGGCCCCAACCGGACCTTTAAAACCTTAAAATACCAAGCGGGACCATAAATGGCCCCAACCTGACCTTAAAAACCCACATTACACCAAGCGAGACCATATAGGCACCAACCGGACCTTAAATACACACATTACACCAAGCGGGACCATATAGGCCCCAAATGGACCTTAAAAACCCACATTATACCAAGCGGGACCATATAGGCCCCAACCGGACCTTTAAAACCTTAAAATACCAAGCAGGACAATATAGGACCAAACCGGACATTAACAACTCACATTACACCAAGCAGGACCATATAGTCCCCAACCGTACCTTTAAAACCTTAATATACCAAGCAGGACTATATAAACCCCAACCGGACCGTAAAAACTCACATTACACCAAGCGGGACCATATAGGCCCCAACGGGACCTTAAAAAACCAACATTACACCAAGCGGGACCATATAGGCCCCAACCGGACCTTAAAAACCCACATTACACCAAGCGGGACCATATAGGCCCCAAACAGACCTTAAAAACCCACATTACACCAAGCAGGACCATATAGGCCCCAACCGGACCTTTAAAACCTTAAAATACCAAGCAAAACCATATAGGCCCAAACCAGACATTAAAAACTCACATTACACCAAGCAGGACCATATAGGCACCAACCGGACCATAAATACACACATTACAGCAAGCGGCACCATATAGGCCCCAACCGGACCTTAAATACACACATTACACCAAGCAGGACCATATAAGCCCCAAACGGACTTTAAAAACCCACATTATACCAAGTGGGACCATATAGGCCCCAACCGGACCTTTAAAACCTTAAAATACCAAGCGGGACCATATAGGCCCCAACCTGACCTTAAAAACCCACATTACACCAAGCGAGACGATATAGGCACCAACCGGACCTTAAATACACACATTACACCAAGCGGGACCATATAGGCCCCAAATGGACCTTAAAAACCCACATTATACCAAGCGGGACCATATAGGCCCCAACCGGACCTTTAAAACCTTAAAATACCAAGCAGGACAATATAGGACCAAACCGGACATTAACAACTCACATTACACCAAGCAGGACCATATAGGCCCCAACCGGACCTTTAAAACCTTAAAATACCAAGCAGGACAATATAGGCCCCAACCGGAACTTAAAAACCCACATTACACCAAGCAGAACCATATAGGCCCCAACCGGACCTTTAAAACCTTAAAATACCAAGCAGGACAATATAGGACCAAACCGGACCATAAATACACACATTACAGCAAGCGGCACCATATAGGCCCCAACCGGACCTTAAATACACACATTACACCAAGCAGGACCATATAAGCCCCAAACGGACTTTAAAAACCCACATTATACCAAGTGGGACCATATAGGCCCCAACCGGACCTTTAAAACCTTAAAATACCAAGCGGGACCATAAATGGCCCCAACCTGACCTTAAAAACCCACATTACACCAAGCGAGACCATATAGGCACCAACCGGACCTTAAATACACACATTACACCAAGCGGGACCATATAGGCCCCAAATGGACCTTAAAAACCCACATTATACCAAGCGGGACCATATAGGCCCCAACCGGACCTTTAAAACCTTAAAATACCAAGCAGGACAATATAGGACCAAACCGGACATTAACAACTCACATTACACCAAGCAGGACCATATAGGCCCCAACCGGACCTTTAAAACCTTAAAATACCAAGCAGGACAATATAGGCCCCAACCGGAACTTAAAAACCCACATTACACCAAGCAGAACCATATAGGCCCCAACCGGACCTTTAAAACCTTAAAATACCAAGCAGGACAATATAGGACCAAACCGGACCATAAATACACACATTACAGCAAGCGGCACCATATAGGCCCCAACCGGACCTTAAATACACACATTACACCAAGCAGGACCATATAAGCCCCAAACGGACTTTAAAAACCCACATTATACCAAGTGGGACCATATAGGCCCCAACCGGACCTTTAAAACCTTAAAATACCAAGCGGGACCATAAATGGCCCCAACCTGACCTTAAAAACCCACATTACACCAAGCGAGACCATATAGGCACCAACCGGACCTTAAATACACACATTACACCAAGCGGGACCATATAGGCCCCAAATGGACCTTAAAAACCCACATTATACCAAGCGGGACCATATAGGCCCCAACCGGACCTTTAAAACCTTAAAATACCAAGCAGGACAATATAGGACCAAACCGGACATTAACAACTCACATTACACCAAGCAGGACCATATAGTCCCCAACCGTACCTTTAAAACCTTAATATACCAAGCAGGACTATATAAACCCCAACCGGACCGTAAAAACTCACATTACACCAAGCGGGACCATATAGGCCCCAACGGGACCTTAAAAGCCAACATTACACCAAGCGGGACCATATAGGCCCCAACCGGACCTTAAAAACCCACATTACACCAAGCGGGACCATATAGGCCCCAAACAGACCTTAAAAACCCACATTACACCAAGCAGGACCATATAGGCCCCAACCGGACCTTTAAAACCTTAAAATACCAAGCAAAACCATATAGGCCCAAACCAGACATTAAAAACTCACATTACACCAAGCAGGACCATATAGGCACCAACCGGACCATAAATACACACATTACAGCAAGCGGCACCATATAGGCCCCAACCGGACCTTAAATACACACATTACACCAAGCAGGACCATATAAGCCCCAAACGGACTTTAAAAACCCACATTATACTAAGTGGGACCATATAGGCCCCAACCGGACCTTTAAAACCTTAAAATACCAAGCGGGACCATATAGGCCCCAACTATATTAAAGTGATACTATACTATTAAAGTGATTGATCATTTTTGGCGGGGCGCCTGCTCATTTGCCCCCTATACACCAGCCGCCCCTTGTGAATACCTTAAAATCCTCAAGTATTAGTTTATCAACACTTACTCCCCCAATATAAATCACAATGTACATTTTGGTAACGTTGTTCTTTTGGCTGAATAACACAATACATTGTCTGTAGACATTGTGTTTATTCAAATATGTTATGTATTTTACTAGTTACTGCCTTTGTACATTAAACTATACTGATACATTTTTTTACTGTCACAATATTGCTTTGTATTTTAAAACATTAAAATATTTCAAAATAACAATTATTGTTTCTTTTTAAAGAAAAGACTACATGTTGGGAAAGACTGTAAGCGTTTTTTTATACAGACAAACATGACAGGAAACAGTTAATGGCCCAGGAGAAAATCCTGCCCCATAGAAGGAAGCTGGCTGATACAAAATAACAAGAAATGAAAGTGAAAGCTCTGAGTAACAGCAAATACTCCAAACAGAATCTCAAAGGTCTTACCATCTCTCTGAAACTCAGCCTCAGCCCTACTGTAGTACTTTGTACCAGACAGTCACAGCCTCACTCACAGGCAGCCTGTGCACCCTCAGGATGGGGGACACCAGCCCATTCAGGTTCCCTGTGGCCGTCCAGTGGGATTTGGGGCCTGAGAGACTGAAAAAAGTGAAGAACAAGCTGCTCCTGCACTTCCAGAGCAAGAAGAAATCTGATGGAGGGGAGTGTGAGCTCAGGGACATGGACTGCAGCCAGGGACACATCCTCATATACTTCACCCAGGAGTCAGGTATGGATATGGCCGGGTGATATGGAGGGAAGAGGGGCTGAAACAGGAAGGGAGAGAGTGGCTGCACAAAGGTAGAGAAGTGTACTGAGAAGGAGGGGTAAGAGATGGACTGACAAATATGAATTTGTCAAAGGGTGAGCCGCAGAAAGATAAGGGCTGTAGATCAGTGGTTCTCAACACCTTATCTGCCAGGAATGAGGAGAGTCTAACACTTTAAACACACCACTATTATTTGTCATCATCGGGACCGTCTTCAGAAATGTTGTGAACAAATATGTCTAACAATGAGGCCCACAGAGAACTGCTCCCACCCCTCATTTTTTACTGTCTAAACTGCTTTAATTTTAGTTAAATTGAGGTGTAACTTTAGTTATCGAGGTCCTGGATGCTCCCTTTTGCTGTAGGTAAGCTTTTTATGTATTTGTTGTGTGTATTTGTTGGATTTTTTATGTTTTCATGTGCGTGTGTTGCAGCCATTTTTTGCGAGGTTGTGATGTGTCGTAACGTGTCTCGTATTTTGTTTGCGTTACGACGTAAATTTCGCGGGGGTCGCAGTTGCTGGCTTCGCAAGGGCCGCAGTTGCTGGCAAGGAGCAACGGCTCGTATGCTCACAACTATATATGTGATATATTTATATATATATATATATATATATATATATATATATATATATATATATCACATAAAATAGTTGTCAAACTGCGAGTTGTCGTCACACTTTGCGGCCTTCGCAATGCGAGGGCCGCAACTGACGACAACTCACAGTTTCACAACTCCCCCTGCCATGCCCCACTGATGCTCGCGATGAGCGCTGTAGGCGTTCATCGTGCCACATCAGCCCCGCGGCCCTCCCTGCTCCCTACTCCCTGCTTCCTGATCCCGTGGCGCGCGTGCACGAGCGGGCGGGACGCGTGGACGAGAGGACGGGAGGACGGGATGCGGGCACGGGACGACGGGCATGAGCGCGCGTCCGCATCATTAAGGTGAGGGAGGAGTGGGGGAGACACACAGGAGGGAGAGGAGTGGGGGGAGAGACACGGGAGAGAGGAGTGGGGGAAAGACACAGGGGAGGAGTGGGGCAGAGACACGGGAGAGGAGTGGGGGAGAGATCCAGGAGGGAGAGGAGTGGGGGAAAGACATGAGAGGAAGGGAAAGAGAGACACTGGGGGAAGAGAGACACAGAGGATGGGGAAGAGAGACACAGGGAAGAGAGGCATAGGGGGTAAGAGAGACACAGGGGAGGGGGAAGAGAGACACAGGGGAGGGGGAAAAGACACAGGGGAGGGAGAGGAGGAGGCGAAGAAAGACAAAGGAAAAGGGAAGAGACACAGGGGAGAGAAAGGAGGAGGGGAAGAGAGACATAGGGGAGGGAGAGAAGGGGGGAAGAGAGACACAGGGGAGGGGGACCGGAGACACGAGGGAGGGAGAGGAGGGGAGGAAGAGACACAGGGGAGGGAGAGGAGGGGAGGAAAAGACACAGCGGAGGGGCGGGGGAAAGAGACCAGGGGAGGGGGGAAGAGAAACAGCGGGGGGAGACGGGGGGGGGGGTGAAGAGACACAGGGGAGGGAGACGGGTGAAGAAACAGAGGGGGGGGAAGAGACACAGGGGTGGGAGACGTGGGAAAAGAGACACAGGGGAGGGAGGGGGGAAGAGACACAGGGGAGGGAGAGGGGGGAAAGAGACACAGGGGAGGGAGAGGGAAGAAAGAGACACAGAGGATGGAGGGAAGAGACACAGGGGATGGAGAGGGGGGAAAGACACACAGGGGAGGGAGAGGAAGTAGAGGGGGGCTCACAATGAGCGCCGAAGGCACTCATTGCGAGGCCAGTAAAGTAGAGGGGGTAGAGGCCCGCAATGAGTGACAAACACCATTGCCAGGCTTCAAATTTTATTGCCGTAATTTTTGATGGGAAGTCGCTAGTATATATATATTCGGCAATGGTAGCAGGAGGAGGGAGAGGCCCGCAAAGTTGCGGGTTTGCGCATGCACATAGCGCATGCCGAGGCCTGCAATGGGCACAGAATGGAGAGGGGGTAATGAGACAGGGGATGGAGAGGGGGAGGGAAAGAGACACGGGGAGGGAGAGGGGGGAAAGAGACACAGGGGTGAGAGGGGGGAAAGAGACACAGAGAAGGGAGAGCGTGGCAAAGAGACACAGGGGAGGGAGAGGAGGGTAAAGAGACACAGGGGAGAAAGAGGGGGAAAGGACAAAGGTGACGGAGAGGGGGGAAAGAGACAAAGGGGGGGAAGAGACACAGGGGATAGAGAGGGAGGGAAGAGACACAAGGGAGGGAGAGGAGGGCAAAGAGACACAGGGGAGAGAGAGGGGGAAAGGACAAAGGAGATGGAGAGGGGGGGAGAGACAAAGGGGGGAAGAGACACAGGGGATGGAGAGGGAGGGAAGAGACACAAGGGAGGGAAGAGACACAAGGGAGGGAGAGGGGGAAAGAGACACGGGGAGGGAGAGCGAGGGAAGAGACACAGGGGATGGAGGGGGGAAAGAGACACAGGGGAGGGAGAGGGTGGGAAGAGACACAGGGGAAAGAGACACGGGAGGGAGCAGGAGGGAAGAGGCACAGGGGAGGGAGAGGGAGGGAAGAGACACAGGGGAGGGGGGAAGAGACACAAAGTAGGGAAAGGGAGGGAAGAGACACAGGGGAGGGAATGGGGGAAGAGACATGGGGGGAAGAGTAAAGTCAAAAATTATCCCGTCATTTGTGACGGGAGGCCCACCATGGAGCTTATTGTGAGGCCTGCAATGGGTGCCAAAGGCGCTCATTGCGAGGCTCGCAGAGAGGAGAGAGAAGGAGAGAAGAATGTGGGAGAGGACACAGAAGGAGGGAAGGAGAGAGAGAAGTCGTTTATAGCGAGGCTCACACTGCCAGGCTTTGCAGTGCATGGAGAGCCTCGCAATGTGGGCTCGCATTGTGTGGCAAACAGCATTGCGAGGCTTACAAATATTATGCTGTCATTTTTGATGAGCAGTCAATTCAACCATTTTTAAAATATTCTCCTATTTTTTAATACACCTATAAAGATGATTTAATCAAGTATATAATTTTAATTTTACTTTATATTATTGTGATGGTACTACTCCTTTTTAACATCTTTTTCTATTTCACTTTTATTGACAATCCAACCTTGCCATGAGTTGGGTTTGACATCAGCTCTATATATAAAGTTCAGGGTTTACTCAATCTATGAGTTTATGTATTTACAGTAGAGCTGCCAATCTTGTGGAAACCCCGGACCAGAGACAGTGTCTGCATTTACTAATGTGTTGAGGCTTGCATGGTAATGTGATTGAGGCTCCCACCACTCACCCTAGAAAGCTTCCTCAAATCTCTAAACTTTACCTACACTCCACAGTATATTATGGCATCCATTAGTGCTATGTAAAACAAAAAGCAATAATACATAATCAAATAATATACCTTATACAGTAAAATCTGATAGATTCCATATGGATATATAGCATGCCCATTACATTTTAACAGAAATTCCTGTTTGTTTTAAAATCAATACACAAAGCTAAACATATTTATAAAAATTCATATATTAGATTATAAATAAATACATTTGGGGAGACAATGTTGTTTGGATGGATCCAGATAATGTACTCAAGGATGCTTCCTGCACATTCTTGAATATAAAAATAATCCTTTGGTCTTGTCGTGTTAAGGGAGTCCTGGCATAGTCCACTTCTCGCTGTGTGAAATTAGATGCACCTCCATGAGGCAAAATATACCAAAAGAATCCATCTATCTATCTATTTAACTACTAGCGAATTGCCCGTCAAAAAATTACGGCAATGAAATTGTAAGTGAGCTAATGCTGTTTGGTGTGTAATAATGAAATATATAATACATTAATAAATTAATATACTTTACCTATTTTGCCTCATTGTGTTGAAGAGCTGTCAATGTGTTTTGATGTTGCTGCAGCATTAGTGGTGTGGAGCTGCTGTGTAAGCGTGATGAACGTGTGCAGTGTAATACAGTGCGTGCGCGAGGCGAAACCGTTAGCGTAGTGGTGTACTTCTGCATTAGCGTAAAATGGCGGTTTATGTGTGGTATGCTTCTTTGCGGATTATCCGTCGGTGCTTCGTGTTGGTTTTCGGGTTTCGGGTGTTGTTTTTGCGAGTGTGTTGTGGTGTTTTACGTGTTGAGAGTGCTGTAGCCTCGTTTTCGTTTTTTTCGGCGGCCATTTTTTCTGTCGCTTAGCGATTTTATTAGTGTCTAAAGTGTTTTATTTTTATTTAAATGAAGGTGTAACTTGGTTTTTTGAGGTGCTGGATGGTTCCTCTTGCTGTAGGTAAGTTTTTTAAGTGTGTGTTGTGTGTATTTATTGTGTTTGAAACGTTTGTATGTCGGCGTGTTGCGTCCGATGTTTGTAAGGTCGTAATGTCTAGTAACGTGTCTCGTATGGTGTTTGCGTGTGTAGCCTCGTTTTCGTTTTGTTCAGCGGCCATTTTTTCTCTCGCTTAGCAAAGTTGTTAGTGTCTAAACACTTTTCTTTTGAGTCAAATGAAGGTGTAACTTGCATTTTTGAGGTCCTGGATGCTACCTCTTGCTGTAGGTAATCTTTTTATGTATGTGCTGTTTGTATGTATTGTGTTTGAAATTTTGTAATGTTCGCGAGTTGCGTTCGAGTGTTGCGAGGCCGTAATGTGTGTGTACGTGTGTCGTAGGTTGTTTGCGTTGTTCGGAAAATTTAGCGAGTGTCGTAATTTGTGTGTCGTGTTATTTGAGTAGCGACGTGAAGTTTGCGAGGGTCGCAGTTGCTGGCATGGAGCGCCTTCAGCGCTCCATGCCAGCAACTGAGGCCCTTGCCCAGTGCCCTCGCTTTGCTAGGCCCGCGGGCGTTAGCAACAACTCGCACGCTCACAACTATATATGTGATCTATTTATATACACATGCATACATATATATTTCACTCTGTAACATGTCTATGTCTATACTATATGATTCTATTACTATCTTTCACATAGATTTTATGATGCTAAATCATAAAAACCTAATGTGTTTTCTTTAAATAGGTGCAAGGGTAGGTAGCTCTGTAGATAAACTGATAATAGCTAAAGGAGAATTTGAGGATCAATAGTTTGGCAATATATTAGTAATACGATGAGACATCAAGTGTATTTATCACAAGCTCACAAGGTATCCTCATTTTATTTCTATTTATCTTTTTATATCTCAGTCAGAGATCAAGTTCTCCAAAAACAAACCCATGAGTTGCAATTACCTGGTGGAGAGAAATTAAAGCTGAATGTCAGATTGCCAGAAGCAAGAAGTCTGGAAAGAAACAAGGTCTTAAGTGGAGAGAAAACACCAGAAGTAAGTGTATAGTGGGGTGTGTTATAATTAATAAATAAATGAATGATAACACACAAGATTTTTTTTTCTGTATACCTCTGTTCTTTGTTTATAACTTTATGTTTATATCTTGAAGGATTCCAGAGAGAAGCCCAGTCTGCCAGTCCCAGGTAATCAGCCCTCTTGTAATGTACTGTACTATATTCTGCAAGACTTGGTATGACATAAATGGCAATAATACTTGTGATAGACAAGGCTTTAAGCAGATAACAGTATTGTAAATAAGTAAACAAACTTATTTCATAGTCCAAATTTATATAAAGCATCTCCTCAAACTATGAATCAGTGGGTGCAGTGAGGTGAGTGTGGGTCTGTGACGTATCTGTGAGGTGAGTGTTTGTGTGTGATTTGATAATGGAGGTGAGTGTGGGTCTGTGACGTACCTGTGAGGTGAGTGTGTGATTTGATAATGGAAGTGAGTGTGGGTCTGTGACGTATCTGTGAGGTGAGTGTGTGTGTGTGATTTGATAATGGAGGTGAGTGTGGGTCTGTGACGTATCTGTGAGGTGAGTGTGTGTGTGTGATTTGATAATGGAGGTGAGTGTGGGTCTGTGACGTATCTGTGAGGTGAGTGTGTGTGATTTGATAATGGAAGTGAGTGTGGGTCTGTGACGTATCTGTGAGGTGAGTGTTTGTGTGTGATTTGATAATGGAGGTGAGTGTGGGTCTGTGACGTACCTGTGAGGTGAGTGTGTGATTTGATAATGGAAGTGAGTGTGGGTCTGTGACGTATCTGTGAGGTGAGTGTGTTTGTGTGATTTGATAATGGAGGTGAGTGTGGGTCTGTGACGTATCTGTGAGGTAAGTGTGTGTGTGTGATTTGATAATGGAGGTGAGTGTGGGTCTGTGACGTATCTGTGAGGTGAGTGTGTGTGATTTGATAATGGAAGTGAGTGTGGGTCTGTGACGTATCTGTGAGGTGAGTGTTTGTGTGTGATTTGATAATGGAGGTGAGTGTGGGTCTGTGACGTACCTGTGAGGTGAGTGTGTGATTTGATAATGGAAGTGAGTGTGGGTCTGTGACGTATCTGTGAGGTGAGTGTGTTTGTGTGATTTGATAATGGAGGTGAGTGTGGGTCTGTGACGTATCTGTGAGGTAAGTGTGTGTGTGTGATTTGATAATGGAGGTGAGTGTGGGTCTGTGAAGTATCTGTGAGGTGAGTGTGTTTGTGTGATTTGATAATGGAGGTGAGTGTGGGTCTGTGAAGTATCTGTGAGGTAAGTGTGTGTGTGTGATTTGATAATGGAGGTGAGTGTGGGTCTGTGACGTATCTGTGAGGTGAGTGTGTGTGATTTGATAATGGAGGTGAGTGTGTGTCTGTGACGTATCTGTGAGGTAAGTGTGTGTGTGTGTGATTTGATAATGGAGGTGGGTGTGGGTCTGTGACGTACCTGTGAGGTGAGTGTGTGTGTGTGATTTGATAATGGCGGTGAGTGTGGGTCTGTGACGTACCTGTGAGGTCAGTGTGTGTGTGTGATTTGATAATGGAGGTGAGTGTGGGTCTGTGATGTATCTGTGAGGTGAGTGTGTGTGTGTGTGATTTGATAATGGAGGTGAGTGTGGGTCTGTGACGTACCTGTGAGGTGAGTTTGTGTGATTTGATAATGGAGGTGTGTGTGTGTCTGTGACGTACCTGTGAGGTGAGTGTGTGTGTGTGTGTGTGATTTGATAATGGAGGTGAGTGTGGGTTTGTGACAGTGAGGTGTGTGTCTGTGTGAGAGGGTGGAGTATAAAAAACCCGGACCAAACAAAGGCTGTTTCAGCATTGTGTCTAACTCTAACTTCTAGATTCTAACCCTATGAATCTTCTTCAAGGAGCACAGGGTGGAATTCAGGAGCTCCTTGTGATTGAGAATGTCCAGCACAGCTGCACACCTGAGATATTAAACATGCTGCTGGAGAACATCAGTCACCTGAAGGAGTGTGAAGACTTCCATGTGGAGATGATCCCTGAGATCTGCTCAGCTGTGGTTACTTTCATGTGTCCAATAGGTTAGTCACAAATAACCAGAGTTTTGGCATTGTGTCTGCTCCTTCAGGTGGAGGATTTATACATATATATGAATGCAAGCCATTTACTGGTGTGACTTCTCTCTGTCCACAGATATATCCACTTTCATTCACAGTTTGTCACAACATCCTAGAGTAAATCATTTGAAATTAAAAGCAAAGCTGCTAGAAGAGACATCAAGCATCAGGGTGGAGAATTTACCCCCCCAAACATTGGAGGATCATATAATGGTCTTCTTTGAAAGTCCAAAGCATGGAGGTGGAAGTGTGCAGGAGGCTCTGCTACTGCCTGGAGAGGATGCTGCTGTGGTCACTTTCTGTGATAGAGCAGGTAACATGAAATGTTAGATCATGAGGATGTAGTATTCATTTTATTGACTTTGTAACAACCTGTACATTGTTTATGGAGCAGCTAAAGAAATTTGATAAAATGGGGCAATGTGTGAATTATAGGGTAATGGGGAGCAACTGAATACGTTTATATTGAGTTTTATGGAAAAGTAGAAAGAGATGGATATATGTGGACGTTTTATATGAATAAATAATTGTTATAAGGAAAGATAATAAGGATTAATAGGAAGAGTTAGAAGGTGGGTTGAGAGGAGTGTGCTTCACACTAGAACTTCTCTTTCCTGACACCTCATGATCCAACCACAGACACCCCAGAGGTACTCCTACCTCATATTTCCATTTACAAGTGATAGTCCTTCTGTTCTCCTACTATGAACCCTCTAGTCAGTCACTTACCAGCTACCTCTGTGAGCTGAAGGGGGCTGCTAATATTGTGAATCCTAGTTGTGATTATTAGCCTGAATCCAGATCAAGGAGAGGTGTTTTCGCCTACTTAGTACAGGGGACAACTCAAGGGCCTGAGGCAGATTTAGGTTTTATGCTGCTCTGGGCTCATTCAGCCCACACACAATTTAATAACTCATCTTTTCTTCATATAAAATCTCTAATAGTAAGTGTTTCAACATATATATAGTGTGTCAAGATGTGTCAGCCACACTTACAGGCAAAAGGTATTTCTTTGTGCATAAGTGCACACTAATCCATGCCAATGTACTGTCATCTCCAGGCAGCATGCCCACCCTAAAAATGTGCAGTCCAAGACTTGGGTCTCATGGGTCTTGGCAGAAGAACACAACTGGTCTTGACAAGCAGTGCTTCAGCCACCATACTACACTGCACAACAACAATTTTTTCTCTAGGAACAATGTGTCATAATGCAGTTTTAGGGAGACGTTAAGCAGAACATTAGAATGAGCTATATAGATGAATATGAAAATATACATGGATGAGTTATATTGAGCAGTAGTTGGTGTTATATTGAGGTAATACGGAGCAACAGGAATAGTTGTGAAGTCAAGTAATATGTAACATTAGAAAGGCCTCTGTGCTGTGGGGGTAATAAGCAATAGCAAGAGCTATATGGTTAGTTTTTGCTGAGTAACTGGGTGTCTGAGAAAAAGTGGTTATATCATATAGAGAAATTGGTGGAGTTATATGGAGAAATTAATGGAACAATAAGCGGATTTAATGGAACAATGAGAGGATGTAACAGATGGGCTAAATATATAGCCTATAGAATTAAATAGAAAATTAATTAGAACTCATTATATTGAAGGGTTATTAGGAGCCATAAAGGAATAGTTGGATTAATTTTAGGCTGTGGGAATATGAGCAATTTGTTTTATTTATTTGTAGCAATGCCAACCACTATTGTAGGGGCACAGGATGAAATATGCAGTATTACATTAATTAATTAATAAGCAATTGCTATAAAATAACTAAATATCTGTATTATTACTATTATTACAGCTGTAAAGACTGTTTTGGAGAAGAAGCATGTGTTTAGAAAGTGTCCAATATCTGTCTATCCATACCATCCATCACTGGGCGTGGCACTTTATGGGAAGAGTGGACCTTGTGTTACAATGCCCAAACCCATGGAGTTCCCAGTCAGTCCATATATAATGGAATTTATAATGAGAGACCCACAGATAAAACAAAACATAGAAAAAAAGATGGAAGAGCAATATTGTGACATCACATGGCCGGAGACAGACTGCCCAAACCCTGCCATTAAACTTTGCATTTCCAAAACCAAATCTACTCACCTCAGGACCATGGCAAAGATTGTCAGCGCGTGGGAAAATCAGGTTTTCTCAGAATTCTCACTATTTATATCAAAGTACAAAGTCATAGAGTACAAAGCGAATGCAGAAGTTTGGGAAGCCATCAAAGAACAAGTCTCCAGCTCTGTATACGAGAGGGTTTTGATAAAACCAGATTTCGCTAAAGAGAAGGTTTTCCTTGCAGGTCTTACAAAGGGTGTCACTGTAATAGAGCAAACATTCAAAAACTTAATAGAAAGTACAATTAAACAAACTGAAAGAAAAAATCAAAGTGACAAATTGACTGTCCCTATGAGCTCAGCACTCTATGAAATAATATGCAAAAAAGGTTTGAAGAGCAACATCTTGAATGACTTTCCAGATCTGAAGATGGACTATGATGTTTCAGCAAAATGTATCACGCTCTATGGACTCAAAGAGGAAACACTTAATGCTAAATGTGAAATACTAACTATCAGGCAACAGCTGAAATCAAAAGTAATTCAGCTTAATCCCCACCTAATAAACTTCCTCAGGGTTAATGATAATGATGAAATGTCTTGTCTCCTTCTCATACGTCACAATATGTTTGTCATGTTAGAGACGGATGATGATACTGTTACACTAACTGGTTTTTCCTCAAAGGATCTATCAGAAGCAGAAGAACAGCTGAAGCATGAGCTGGTTTGTAAAGACATCACTGCAGATAACAAGCAGATCATCCAAAGTCCAGAATGGAAAAGCCTCACAGCACATTTATGTGAAACATTTAATTCTGAGAAGGTCACTTTTCTACTTGAGGAATTTCCTCAAGAGGCTGATAACCGAGTGGTTATAGCCGGTCTTTGTTCTGCCGTGCAAGACGCCTACCAACAACTCCATGACTTTCTGGAGAAGAACACCCTAATACAGAAGGACATTCAATTCAAATCTGTGGCTGTGAAACAGTTTCTAACAGAGGAAAGAAAACAGGATTGGGGGGAAATACAAAAGAGGAATGTGAAAATTATAACAAAAAATAAATCCCTCTCATTGCACGGTCCAAAGCAGTATGTTCAAGAGACTTACACCCTCATAGAAAACATTGTGTCCTCTCTTTATCCTGAAACTTTGTGCATTAATAAACCTGGAGCTAAGAAATTCTGTCTGAGTAATGAAGAAATGTATGTTACTTCAGCTAAACGGATGTTTAACTGTGTAATATATCTGCAGAAGGATGGAGAACATGGGTTTATAGATGATAAAGTGAATCCAAGTGAATCTTGCTGTCAAGTAACCCTACCGGACGGCATCATTGTAGCAGTTTATAAAGATGACCTGACCCGTCACTCTGTTGATGTTGTGGTTAATGCAGCAAATGAAGATCTGAAGCATATTGGGGGACTAGCACTGGATCTACTGAAAGCTGCAGGTTCCAAATTACAAACTGATTGTGATCGGATTATTAGGGAAGAAGGAAGATTATCAGTTGGGGAATCGGTAATCACTGATGCTGGTAATCTGCCCTGCAAACAGGTTATACATACAGTGGGGCCCAGATGGGACTCTAAATCAAAACAAAAATGTGAGCGGCTACTGAAGAGGGCAATAAGGGGAAGCTTAGAGCTTGCTGCTGAGAATGGGCACAACTCTATAGCAATTCCAGCTGTCAGTTCAGGAATATTTGGATGCCCTGTGGATTTATGTGCCCAAAGCATTGTAGAGTCTATCCGGAAGTTTGTGGAAACCCAAAGAGGATTGAGCAGCATTAAAAGGATTCATCTGGTGGACACTAATGAAAACATGATTACCGCTTTCATTGAAAATCTCAAATTTGAGTTTGAAGATCAAAACATTGAAGCCTCCCCGAAACAATTCACAAAATTTGATAAAATGAAGAGGCTACCAGAAGGAGAGAAAGTAAATAGACCAAATAGTCAGATGGTGACAACCAAAGAGGGTATAATCATCAATGTAATACAAGGAAACATCCAAGATGCAGAAGTAAGCAGCATTTTGATCAATTAATAACATGGGGGATCTGTAGTTTTTCCTATAGATATTGTATTATTTGTGCTCATAAGGCTTGGAATCAGTCAGGATAAATAATATTTCAGAAAAGTTTACTATGGGGACAAATATAACTAAACACCAATTTTTTTTTTTAAAGAGATGGTAAACCCATACATACCAGGGAACTTATACTGCTAATTCATTTACATATACTAACACAAAGGAGCAGGTGTGTTTAAATACATAGCCCCTGACCCTCAAAGCTTTTAATTGAGATGTGATCATTAGATGTGTGGGAGTAGGGAAAGGAATTCCACAGAGTGGAACAGAAGTGAAAGGAGTAAAGAGGATGGAATACAGTGGTGTTTTTAGGCCTGAGGTTCCTATGGCAGCAGGCTCCATGGAATAATGTGTCCATATGCACAGAAATGTCTATATGTAGTGGTATTTCTGTATGTATGTGATACTTTTTGATATACAAAACTGCACATAAACTTATTATTTGTGATAAAGCAAGGGGGTAGGAGAAGTAGTAACTGAGGCATGGAGTGTGGGAGGTACAAGCAACTGCCTAGGGGAGCATAGAAGCGAAATGTGTTCATGATGTCCCAAAGATAACAATATGGGTGATTTGGAGCTGAACCTGACCAAGGCAAAAAGGATAAAAAAAAAGGTTCATAATTATAATTTACTTTTTTGAAGAACCTGACTTGATAATGTGCAAAATGTTTTTACACTTTTTAAAACACATTATTATAGCCTTTCATCTTAAACCATTTTATTGAATTCTGCTTTATTAATGATGGATATATTGTCTTTGTTTATAAAACAAAGCAGTCGTATAAACAATGAATAAATATATAAATATATATATATATATATATATATATATATATATATATATATATATATATATATATAGTAAATAAAAAGTACATCTGTGATCACATTTGAATGTCTAAAGCAAGTTAAAAAACCTGCTTCCAGCTCAGAGTTCCGAGAAAAACAGTTATTACACTGCATTCTGGGAAGCTGAGCTGGGACATACAAATTTGGTCACAAATGCCTCGCTCTTCATTCCGTAGCCATTATCAAACATGGCTTCCTTTAAGCTTATGCATGCTGTATTACACAGCTTTAATGCAAAGCCAAGGTTGGAATAAACACAGGCTGAGTATCCAATCCATGTACAGCTGTTTCAAGCTTACTGGCTATCATCAGCATGGAGCAGGATCTCAGCCTGTGTTGTGGATCTTATGAGTAGGTAGTTCACCACAACAATCATTTATAATATGGTGGGCAAAAGAGCGATAGAAGACCTCCACCGTACAGTAATACAGTAAATAAAGAGTACATCTGTGTTCACATTTGAATGTCTAAAGCAAGTTAAAAAAAACTGCTTCCAGCTCAGAGTTCCGAGGAAAAACAGTTATTACACTGCATTCTGGGAAGTTGGGCTGGGGCACACAAATGTGCCCACAAATATATATATAAGATATGTATTCACTTATGTTAAAATGTCCTCTTCAAATAGCTCATTGGCAATAGATGTCAATGGATAATCCTCCCCCTCAAGTTACAGACAGGCTTTTTAAGATGGCATCCCACATAAGATTTTCTCTAAAATGGGTTTATGAAGAAAAGAGGAAATAAGTTAAACAAATGTACTCAAGATGTCTTAGTAAAACCATTCAACAACAGAGTCCAGTATCGTTCAGTCTATTCTTCTCGTGATACTATTTCTAATATAAATAAATACTTTTCTTAAGTAAGCTATCTTCAAGTCCAGTGAAAGTCCTATATTTAATATAGCACTTAAAGATTGGCACAAGAAGCTCTACCAGACTCCCTGTGGGCCAGCATAATACACATGCAATGTGATACACACCATATAAATGTGCTATATACAAAGTAATACACATCATATACATGCACCATATACGCCCCACATGCATGCCCTTTGAAAACCACCACATACATTTTACTACTATAGCCCTATTTCAATTGAGGTTCAAGTGAAGCCTAAAAGACCACTCAACTAATTAAATGGTTTGAGTCTGTGTTCAGAATGGTTTCATTTGTATACATTGTTTTCCCAGGTTTATAAAAAAATTGCCTTTAAGGTGATCAATGATCAAAAAGTCAACTTTGAATTGAGCCGTATATAATGAGGTAGACCCAATGAGAGCAGGAGAGACAGTATGGGGAAATATTAGTAGAGCTGCTTGTCCCTCTTAGTGCATCTGAGCACATTGCGACTACAAATATAGACATTCAGACATCATTTTGACTTAATGTGTTTTTTTCTGGGAGCAGACAGATGTGATTGTGAACAGTGTGGGGAAGGATCTACGACTCAACAATGGTGGAGCTTCTAGAGCTCTGTTTGAGAAAGCTGGCAAAAAACTCCAGAGACATCTAGATGATGAAAGCCATGGATCCAGAGTGGAGGAAGGCTGTGTGTATACAACTGATGGCTGTAACTTGTCTTGTCACAAGGTTATTCACGTAGTTGTTCCAAGGTGGGATGGAGGAAACGGTTCTTCTGAGAAGGTAAAGAGTAAAGATTTACTTTAACTGCTGTCAGTTTTTTTGTTGCTGTTTTGTTGTTTTGTCGTTCCCATGAACCTATGAACCAAGCAAACAAGGCAAATGAGACAGCTACTGCCCCTCTGAGATCCGATGCATCAATGATGGCATCTCTCCATCTTTGTCTCTGCCTCCCCCTTCTTTGTGTGCCTTCAATCTATTCCAGCATCAGAGGCTTATCTAGGGAATCCTGTCTTCTCATTATATGGCTAAAATATTAGAGCTTTAACCTCATGATCAAACCTTCTAGTGAACAGTTCGGCTTCATTTCCTGTAGCATTATTGGGTATTCTTGCAGTCGAAGGGACCCTAAGCAGTTTTTCCAACACCACAATTCAAAGGTGTTTATGGCGCTCAATCTTTTTTATGGTCTTCTTTCTTTACAAAACACTTGTCTTTAGTACATCTGATGGAGAAACCTTTACATAGAATCTGAACAAATGGACACAATAAGTCAGTGTTAAAGTGCACATTATCTACTGTATGAGTCCAATATTTGTGGAATTGTGTTTATATGACTTAATATACAAATAAAATCACTTTCTGTATTTTTAGATGTTGAGGCAGATTGTAAATACCTGCCTGAGTACAACAGAGAAGAATAAACTGAATTCCATAACATTCCCGGCCATTGGAACCGGGGCACTTGGTTTCCCAAAAAAACTGGTTGCTGTTTTAATGTTTGATGAGATTATGAGCCTCAGCAGCAAAAATAATTTCCAACATCTTAAAGAAGTCAACTTTATTCTACACCCAAATGATGTGGACATTATTGAGGTAACAGCATTGTTATGTTCTCTTTATAACCTGTAAGGGCATCAGACATAACAGGGTTTTTAAAAATAGTTTCAAGTCCTGAAAGTTAAGGAGAGTCTGACAGAGTGAGGTTAATTTGGAATTGAGGAGTGAGTTGCAGTAGTTAATGTGAGTAAGTGTATTAGAATGTACAGTATTGTTGTGTTATAAATCAGTAAAGTCTGGAAATATTCTTTAAGTGAAATTGGATGTAGTTAGGGCTTGAGTGTGTAGCTTGAAGGAAAGTGAACTGTCACTACAAGACAGTGACCCTGAGAGCTGGAAGTGGTAAGAGAAATAGATGTTGGGTGTGGTGGTTTTGGCAGACGGAGAGGCAGTAGGTGCTCCATTTTTTTGTTTTGTTTATTGAGATGTTGAACTTTAAGTAGCCTGAGGAGATCCAGAAAGCAATTTATACAAGGCAGGTGGTGACTTGGGCTAGTAAAGAGGAGTAAGGAGGGGTACATTGGGTGCCAACTGTTTTCAAGTGATATTGAAACACAAATATGTTTAGAGCTACTGATGGTAGGGAGTATAAATAAAAAGAGAAAGGGGCACAGGACTGAGCTATGTGGTACCCCTAGCGTAAGATGTAGAGGAACTGAAAAAGTGCTAAAGTGGGAAATGCTGAAGGTGCAGTCGAGAGGTAGGATGAGTGTCATGTTACAAAAGCCAAAGGGGATAATACTGCATTTCAAACACTATGCATATGCTTCTTTAGTAAGTTTGGAGGCTGTATTTGTTATTTTTGCCAACATTCAAGTCTTTTACCCAAATATCTACTAAATTCTGAGATCTTCGATTTAGTTTCCTTTTTTTATTTTGGCTACATATAATATAAAGTATCCCTGAAATACTTTTTTGGCCATTTGCTTAAATAATGTAGGGTCAGAAGTGTGTGTTTTGGTTTGTGGTAGTAATGGTGGGCCAAGGCTTTCTTAGGCTGGATTGGCAGATATTTAAGCTGGGGGGTTTCTAGCAATCAAAAACTATTCAAAACTATAGCTTAAAATAGCGAGGTTCTCGTGAGAAATTTAAAGACAACTGAATCTAATTTTCTCAAATTAAATATTTTAAAGGCATTTTCTATTGAGTTGGGGAAAAAAATTGAAGCCAATGTATCCAGGACCAGCAGACATAGAAAAGCAAATCAAAGAACACACTCAGGTGAGAATGTTTTATTATAAGATGTACTAACAAAAATATATATACAAAAAAAATGCATTATGGAATCATAGACAGCATTATGGAATCATAGCGTCCATGCCTGGTAACAGGAGCAATTAACACTCCCCCTTGGAATATGTAATTAAAATTGTCTTTAATATATTGTACTGAGATGTGTGAAAATGTATTATGATACAAAACTATGAGTTTGCCTAGACATTTCTATATTTTCTCTTTATTTTATTTCACTTTATTTTACTTAACTGAAATTCCCATGTGTATCTATAGAGGATTAATACTTTGGATTAAAGTCTTTTAAGTTAAATACAATCTCATAGTAGCTTAAAAAGTCCATATTGATGTCACCTAAGCTGTTCTCAGTTATACAGATTTTGTTTAGTCTCCACTTTTATAACATTGCTTCCAACACTACTCCATCAATTTTTCCATATTAAGTTGTATATTCTCAATCTTCACACCCCATAATCCTTTATTTGATTGACATTCAGCCTCTCTAATCTCTTTATATTACTGTATAGTAGCATGTTGTTCCTTTATCTCTTTATTCTTTATTTGGGAGGACCTAGCTATAGTTGCCTTTTACCATAATTTTGGAAGAACATTCTTAAGCTTTATGGGTCCATAAAAAAGAAACCTATGTTATATTCATCAGTACTTAAAGATTTTACAAAAATAAACACCCCAGCTACTATAATTTTTTCTCTTGAGACTCCTGCTCATCTTTTTAAACAAATCTTCTACATACAGACAACTGTGAATGTTCATGATCAGATTAAAGTTGCCACCCAAGATTAATATCTTAAAAATCTGGTTTTCCACCATATTTATACTGTTGCTCCTCCGACCTTTTCCAAACTGTTGGTAACAGTTACCTGAGCGTCCTATTTGCTATACATCTTTGGTGGTAAAGAGTCGAAAAAATGCAGGAGCTTCAGGCTAAAGATGGTGGGAAACCAAATTATTATCAATGTATCATCACAATACATTGAAAAGTTGTTTATATTGATTTTGACTACATGACTTTTATGAACGCTGGACCATTATAAGAGATATACAATTTTTTTGGTTATTTTCATACTTGCAGATTTGTTTGGCTTTGTCACAACACCAACATTGGGAGTTAATGAAATGAAAATTGGGACCATTATTTACCAGGTGAAAACAGGAGATTTAACCAAGGAAAACACTGACATCATCGTCAATTCAACTAGTGCAGAATTCAACTTGAAAACAGGTATTTTACATGTTAAGAAGCTGCCCAAATGTATTGTGTTTTTTTCACATTATTCTTAAAGAAACAAGAAAACTGGATATATATTGTATTAGCCATTCATTTATGTAGTGGACCATTCCTGACAAATTCCCTTTTACTTGTGCTTTATTTTTATGCAGATGAGCAGTTTGTGAATACTAAATAGCTGCTGTGATATACTAATTGGAATTACAGTCCACGTGTCTGTCCCTCTAGTGGCCAAGACAACGACCCTCAGTGTTTTCATTCAGTAGAACCCCTTCTCACCCTTTTTAAGTATTCTGAGTATTGGACTGGCATACTGAGCTGCGTATTAGCTCCAAAAATAATGCTGTATTTATCAGGAATTATTTACGGTAGAGACAAAAAGGCTAGTACAATGTTCTCTTTAAGATAAAACCAACTTCTTATTGGGATGACAGTGTCCTTTAAATAATACAATACAATAACTACAAAAAATAAAAGGAGAAAATGCTATAAATATATAGATATGTGATTATATAAAATAAATCTCACCAATTTCTTTTGAACAGAAAGTCTAAACACTCAACAACTTTATTGGTGAGTGTTTAATCAACCAAAGAAAAGTAAACTAAACAAATTAATCCCATTCCAGTTTCATATTAACATATTTACTGTTAATTTTGTCATAAAAATAGAAATAATATACAAGTCAAGCAAATACAGCATAAGCATATGTATCTCTGATACAAAGTATATTGGGCTGACACAAGGGTAAAAGCTCAATGTAGCACCTTGATGTAGAATCTCAGATATACATACAGTATATATATATATATATATATATATATATATATATATATATACTAGCGACTTGCCCGTCAAAAATAACGGAGCAATACAATTTGAAGCCATAGCAATGATGATTGCCACACAATGTCAAGCTTTTTGTATGCTGAAAACCTTCGGCGCTCATTGCGAGGCTCGCTCTGAGCGCCTTTGGTGCTCATCGTATGGCTTACAACGAGCGCCTTTGGCGCTCATTGTGAGCCTCTCCCCTTATGTACTTTTGCTCCTCTGAGGATCTTCGGCGCTCATCACAAAGACAGATACATATGTCTATATTGTTTTTAATAATAATCAAATAATTAGTTACTTAATGAATTAATATACTTTACCTATTTCTAATTAATAAATCCAGAAATCAATAGCCTGAAGAGCTAACAATCTGTTTTTATTTTCCTGCAGCATACAATGTACAGTTGGACTGTTGCTGCCCTGAGGAGATAGTGTCATGAATGTCCCAACTGTGCATTAGAAGTATGCTGCGTGAGCGTGGGCAAACCGTTGTTTTAGTTGTGTAAAGCGCCATTTTAGATTCGTAATGTTATTAGTTAGTGTTGTAAAAGGGCGTTCCGTCCTTTGTAATAGTGTATTTTGTACCTTGTACGTTCCTGGGTAAAAGTTGTACGCATCTGGCGTTTTTTTGCGAGGTTTGAGGTTGTGTAGCCTTGTTTTAATTTTTTCCGGTTGCCATTTTTTTTCTAGCTTAGCCGATTTTCGAATGCCGAAACTCGGCAAATTTGACTTAAATTTGCATGCAACCTCACTTCCAGACGTCCTGGCTTTCCCCCTGTGCTGGGTGTGATGTTTTTATTTTATTTATTTTTTGTGTTTTTCGTGTTTTTTGATTTGCGCGGTTCGGCCTTTAACTTTGTCTTTTTTGTCTTTTTTTTTTTTTTTTTAAGTCCTGCGTTCATCAACTAAGGCGATCCCGCGTTTCCTAAGTGCTTGGAGGCTAATTTCCGAGTTTTTCAATGCCTCAGCGCCTCGCTTCGCGAGGCTCACAGGAGCACCTTCAGTGCTCCTTTCTGCCTGTCCCGTGTGTTTCAATGCCTCCACTGCTCAACTCACTTTGCGAGGCTCGCAGGCGATGAGCACCTTCAGCGCTCATCACCTAAGTTCTCCGAGTTTCAATGCCTCCACTGCTCGCCTCGCTTTGCAAAGCTTGCAGGCGATGAGCACCTTTGGTGCTTATCGCCTAAGTGCTGCCAGTTTTAATGCGTCAACTGCTCGCCTCGCTATGCAAGGCTCGCAGGCGATGAGCGCCGCCTAAGTCGTACGCACAACGCAAAGCATGACAACGTCTTGCAGTTTGACAATTATAATATGTGATTTATACAGTATCTCACAAAAGTAAGTACACCCCTCATATTTTTGAGTGCAAGGGGAGTGCAAGGTCTCTAACATCCACCAGCTCTGTGATGATATTATGGAGTAGTGGAAGAGGACTTCAGTGGCAACCTGTGAAGCTCTGGTGAACTCCATGCCCATGAGGGTTAAGGCAGTGCTGGAAAATAATGGTGGCCACACAAAATATTGACACTTTGGGACCAATTTGGACATTTCCACTTAGGGGTGTACTCACTTTTGTTGCCAACGATTTAGACATTAATGGCTGTGTGTTGAGTTATTTTGAGGGGACAGCAAATTTACTCTGTTATACAGGCTACACACTTACTACTTTACATTGTAGCAGAGTGTCATTTCTTCAGTGTTGTCACATGAAAAGATATAATAAAATATTTACAAAAGTGTGAGGGGTGTACACATTTTTGTATATATATATATATATATATATATATATATATATATATACAGTGCCTTACAAAAGTAATCACCCCCCCCCCCCTTGACTTTTTACCTATGTTGTTACATTACAGCCTTAAGTTCAATGTTTTGTTAATCTGAATTTTATGTGATGGATCAGAACACAATAGTCTAAGTTGGTGAAGTGAAATGAGAAAAATATATACATAAAACAATTTTTTAGAAATAGAAAACAGAAAATTGGCATGTGTGTATGTATTCACCCCCTTTGTTATAAAGCCCATTAAAAAGCTTGGGTGCAACCAATTACATAATTAGTGAAATTATGTCCACCTGTGTGCAATCTAAGTGTCACATGATCTGCCATTACATATACACACCTTTTTTTAAAGGCCCCAGAGGCTGCAACACCTAAGCAAGAGGCACCGCTATCCAAACACTGCCATGAAGAACAAGGAACTCTTCAAACAAGAAAGGGACAATGTTGTTGAGAAGTACAAGTCAGGGTTAGGTTATAAAAAAATATCCAAATCTTTGATGATCCCCAGGAGCACCATCAAATCTATCATAACAAAATGGAAAGAACATGGCACACCAGCAAACCTGCCAAGAGACGGCTGCCCACCAAAACTCACGGACTGGGCAAGGAGGGCATTAATCAGAGAGGCAGCACAGAGACCTAAGGTAACGCTGGAGGAGCTGCAGAGTTCCACAGCAGAGACTGGAGTATCTGTACATAGGACGACAATAAGACGTACGCTCCATACAATTGGGCTTTATAACAGAGTGGCCAGAAGAAAGCCATTCCTTTCAGCAAAAAACAAAATGGAACATTTTGAGTTTGCGAAAAGGCATTTGGGAGACTCCCAAAATGTATGGAGGAAGGTGCTCTGGTCTAAAATTAAACTTTTCGGCCATCAAAGAAAACGCTATGTCTGTCGCAAACCCAACACATCACATCACACAAAGAGCACCATCCCCACAGTGAAACATGGTGGTGACAGCATCATGCTGTGGGGATGTTTTTCAGCAGCCAGGACTGGGAAACTGGTCAGAGTTGAGGGAAAGATGGATGGTGCTAAATACAGGGATATTCTTGAGCAACACCTGTACCACTCTGTGCGTAATTTGAGGCTAGGACGGAGGTTCACCTTCCAGCAGGACAATGACCCCAAACACACTGCTAAAGAGACACTTGAGTGGTTTAAAGGGGAAACATGTAAATGTGTTGGAATGGCCAATCCAAGCCCAGACCTCAATCCAATAGAAAATCTGTGGTCAGACTTAAAGATTGCTGTTCACAAGCTCAAACCATCCAACACGAAGGAGCTGGAGCAGTTTTGCAAGGGGAAATGGGCAAAAATCCCAGTGGTAAAATGTGGCAAGCTCATAGAGACTTATGATCCAAAGCGACTTGGAGCTGTGATTGCCGCAAAAGGTGGCTCTACAAAGTATTGACTTTAGGGGGGTGAATAGTTATGCACATTGACTTTTTCTGTTATTTTGTCCTATTTGTTGTTTGCTTCACAATAAAATAAAAATAAAAACATCTTCAAAGTTGTGGGCATGTTCTGTAAATTAAATGATGCAAATCCTTAAACAGTCCATGTTGATTCCAGGTTGTGAGGCAACAAAAAATGAAAAATGCCAAGGGGGGTGAATACTTTTGCAAGGCACTGTATATATACATCTGAGACACCTATTTTAATTTTAGTTTACTCTGTAGAGTTATATACAAGAGGATATGTGCATAAGCAAAATTCTAGGTAGCTGTATATGACTTTATTATACTAATAATATTCTTATGTTCTCTAGGAGTCTCCAAGGCAATACTGGAGGGAGCTGGGTCAGAGGTTGAGGATGAATGTGAACAGCTTGGTAAGAATTCTTACAAGATCAATGAGATAGAGGTAAATACTAACCCAAATCTGTAAATAAGCTCAGTCGGACGTTCTCCAAGCAGGCCTGGTAAAGGGACTTGCCTAGGATAGATACAAGTAAAACAAGTTAATAAATTAAAAGCTGTATTTATTTAATTTAAAAAAAAAAATTAATTGCAGGACAATTCTGATTGTGATTGCACTGGATACTTTTGTCCAGCAATACATGGTGTCATTCTTAATAATTTTCAGCATAATAGTAGCTGGAAAAACCTTGATAGTAGATTTAGCAACTACATCCTAGATTCATTTGCATATACATATTACATTACTTCTTGTCCTGTCACCCTACAGGCAACTTACGAGATGTAAATTCTCTCTCTGATACAGTATGGTCCATCCTAGCCTCACCTGTGAGCACTGAGATCATTGTCTTTGTTTGTTTTTTCCAATAAATGTATATTTAATAATAATAAAGCAAATCTCCCAAGGTGCTAGCTAATAACTCCACCATCACAGTATGATTAAAAAGCTGAATAAGATGAGGAAAAGGTAAGTTCTTCTATGGCCATTTATTGTTTTTATGTATGTATATTTATTATTTTGTCTCATGACAGCTGATGTGTCAAACTCAGTAGGGCCAGAAAGAATATCTGAGCATTGAATGTCCTGCTGCATATAGGACAGTGGTCACCAAAGCTATTGAACTTGGTTCGTTAATAACCATTGAAGAACTATAATGGTTAACTGATTTCTTAGGGTTAATATTAGGAAATACTCACAAGCAATAAACAAAGAAAAGACAATAGGTTTAAATACTGTAATAATATCTATATAATCTTTATGTTTGCCAGGTAAACTGTGGGCAGTGACATGACATGCTAACTGATAATTTGAGTGTGAATTACAACATTGGGATGGCTAATATAATGGGTTGTAATAACAATTGTTTCCCCCATCATTGTCTCCCAACTCATCCTGTTTTCCCTCTCCTTCTGCACCCCCTAACAAAAGAAAGATTATACTCCCATGTTACTTCTCTGAAATCTTTCCACCCTACAACACTCTCTGTTTAACCCAAGTCACTAACCCATCGAGACACTTCTGTCTCATGTTTGTTTGATCTCATCTTAGTGATCAATCGGCCCCTGTGGATAACAAATAAATCATGATCATCTTTTTTTTCACAGGGTCCATGCCTAACAATGGACGGATCATCACACACAGTGGAAATCTGCCCTGTAAAAAGATTATCCATGTTTTTGTCAAGAGTAAGCCTAGTCACATCAAAAGGTGCATCTCAGATTGTCTACAGGATTGCGAAAAGCTCAAAGTAGCATCTGTGGCCTTTCCAGCCTTCGGAACAGGTGTGTTGTCTGCACCATTTTGTTTTCCTTTGTAGTTTGCACATCAGTTGGATATCTTTAGCGGCTATGTCCAAGTGAAGTAAAGAATTTGCAGAGGCATAGAGTAGTAAAGGGGCAGGCAGAATAGCTACAAGGTCAGACAAGCAGAGGCTACCCAATTGGTAGACAAACTGACAGATAACAATAGCTGGCTCCGGGAGATGGTACTTTAGCTGTCAGGAAACACTCGTTCAGACTGATGGTACTAAGGCAGTCAGGAGGCACTCTGCAATACTGGCAGATATTGATAGTACTTAAGCACAGGACATATAGGCACAGATAATTGGTGTGATGCCACAGTCAGGAGGAACTAGGCAATATGAGATCTTCATAAGTCACAGCAAGGAATCTGGAGAATGTCACTTGGGAACCATAGAACAGTGCAGAAACACATACAGTATATCTGAAGAGTTTATATAGTCAGGAGGGGTGCATCAAGTCAGAAGGCTCCAGCAAAAAATGGCACAGGTTGAAGTGCAGAATTGCCAGAGGCAGAGCTTAGTGAGGCAACCAGGGGCAGACTGGAGTGCAGAATGGCTAGTGGCAGAGTGTAGTGAAACATAGGGGCAAGCAGAATTTTTTTTATTTTTTTTATTTATTTTTTTCTCTCTTTTCTTTTTTTGTTTGTTTGATTGTGTAAAAAAAATTGATGTTTTGATATTTGGATTTTAATGTTTGTAAACTTTTTAATAAATAAAACTTTAAAAAAAAAGACCAAAAAAAAAAGGTAAGAAAAAAAAAAAAAAATAGAATTGCCAGAGGCAGAGCTTAGTGAGGCAACCAGGGGCAGGCTGAAGTGCAGAATGGCTAGTGGCAGAGTGTAGTGAAACATAGGGGCAAGCAGAATTTCCTTATGATCAGGCAAGCAGAGCTTCCACAGCAGGTAGATATGAATAAGAAAATAGCACCACAATTTGGTCCACATGGATAGCTGACATTGGTAAATTGTACTTAGGCAGTCAGAAGACACTCTGCAATACAGTCGTCACAGTCAGAAGGCACTTAAGTACATTCAGGACTTACTCTGAAATATTGGTACAGATTGATGGTACTTGAGACAGTTAGGAAGCACTTGGCAATACTGACACATGCAAGATGGTACTTAGGCACCATTTGGAAGCACTTGGCAAGTTGGGACTTCAGAAGACAAAACATGCAATCTGGAGGGTATGACAAGGGAACACTAGAACATGCTGAAAAGGTTTCAATAGGAAAGAAGGGTTGGATTGCGCAAGGTGACTCCTCCATTTTAAAGGACACAGTTTTTACTATAGGATGAGCTGATGTATACTGAAACTGAGACTAAAATTGTTTCTCTTTTTAACTCCAGGTGTGGGTGGTGTGTCTCCTGCTGCTGTGGCTGATGCCATGTTAGATGGTGTGGTGGATTTTGCCAGCTCCAAGTCTGTCCAGCATGTACAAGTTGTTAAAGTCGTTGTTTTCCAGCAGCAGATGCTAAATGACTTCTACTTGAGTATGAAGAAGAAGGAAGGGACCAACCTGCCAGAACAAACATCAT
The DNA here is from genome assembly GCA_027410445.1 of Discoglossus pictus. Classification (NCBI taxonomy): domain Eukaryota; kingdom Metazoa; phylum Chordata; class Amphibia; order Anura; family Alytidae; genus Discoglossus; species Discoglossus pictus. The sequence continues at coordinate 72,136,792 of CM050173.1, forward strand.
GGTACAGCAGGATCACAGCACGTAAGTGTTTAATGAATCTATTACTAAAACATTGGGAATCCATTGTGGATACCCTCAAACCTTCCTGCTGGTTTGGAGCCTTGTAGTGTGTGCTTCTTTTTTTTCTATTTAGCAGTGGAGGGATGGGATATGTTGCCTCACTGGATGATTCAGATAAGCTTTAACATTTGACATCTTCCATATTGGTAATGTTGTGACTTTATTACATACTTCACGTGATATATCTGCATCGTCCTTTAAGTTTTTTCAATTTACTCCTATACACATTGTAATAATTGTACTTTTGCTTATGAAAACACAAATGTAATTGTATGCATGATATATAAAAACATATACTAGAATGATTTTTGTTTTTAAAGTATTACTGTATATACATCCTTATGTTTGTCTCTGACAGAAAAAAAATCTTTCCTATTTTTGGAAAGTGTACAGCAAAACAATAATAAACATAAAGAGAACACACAATATTTCAACCCTGGTCATATTCAAACCAATCTACTAATCATGGCGAGGTAGACCAAAGATATACATAGTTAAGAATTGTTTGCACATAATATCAGAAGGACAAGGTGTTGTGGGTAATAAAAATAGCTGGAGAGGCTCCTTGGTGGAGGAATTAGTTATGACATCATCATCATCAGTTCAGGAAAACTAGTAGCCCAGGAGGCATTATGAGCAGGTTATGGTAAGTTACATGAATGTTCTCATATCATCTACTCTCATTTGTGATCATTGCTTTATGTCTGGACAGGTTAAAGGGACATGGAACACAATTAATTTATGGTACATTAAAAAAGCAACTTTAATCATTACCAAAGTTGTGTTTTGCATGAACAAATATTAAGTTAAACTTGTTTAAACCACATTAAAACTAAAATGAATCCACAGTAGAGTTCATTGGCATGCAAGTATGGCTCCTACATTTATATTTGCTGATCATTGGAGGATTGGATCAAGTTCCCAGATCAGTTATACACTTGAATACGTTTTTTTCTGGTTTGAGAACATAATTTGAAAAGATAATACACACACAGTCACATTAAATTCCAAGCCCGTAAGTGCAACGTGAGACCCGCATCGGCTGCAGCCTTGAAATTTGTCGGAGTGACTGAGCTATTAAATTAGAACAGGCCGCGAGCTACAGGCTTGAGACTCAAACCCCTAAACATTTTCGCCGTTAAATGTTCAGCCTGCGCGTGATCAGTTAGTTAAACCCGTAGTTGCGAGTTTAGAGGGAGGCAATGGTAAAACTGATCGTCATTATTACATCACTGAAAAATGGAGGTTGGATTGCAAAGTCTTGCAGGTTTCTATTACGGTTTCGATCGCACCCGCATTCCAGATAATAAAGCAATAAATATGATATTCTAGTCCATGCGAGTTTCATTATACTGTATGTATTAACACATTGATTTTCCAGGATTAATATAACACGGAAAATAAACCTAAAGTATTTTATATTACACATTTGCGAGCTTGAGAATATTGTGCTATTAATATTAATACCTAACATCACTTTTACTTTAATATTAAGTACAGTAGTGTGTTGATATTTGCTTTTAAATTGCTACGTATCGGACTTTACCTCTCTAGCGGGTCCTCTCTAGTACCCATTGGCTTTTGGGTTCTATTTGCTAATTACGGGTTTGAACACCAGTGAATTCATTGCAATTTAATTGCAAAATTGGAACGTAACAGAAACGGGCTTGACAAATCAAAGAATTTGCGGGCAGTTCAAATTTTCACATCCCGTTGAGTTTTCTCGCTCCTAACCCGCAGATCCTCAGCGGCTTGCTTTACAGGCCAATTTAATAGCCGCAATCCTTTTGGGCTTCCTTTGTCGGCTATATTTTTACCCGTTGGTGGTATTTTAAAGGACTGACAGTGATGTATTATCAAATATCGTCTTTCAGGCGCAACAAAGAAGACAGCTTTCAATGTCTCTAAACATAAAAATCAAATAGTGTCTGAAGGGTTTTGAGCTTTCGTATTTCTGTGAAGCAGTTCAAAATAAATAAATAGATAATTAGTATTCAGGGACAGCTGTAATGTTTTAGTATTGAAGAATTATTATTATAGTATCATAACATAGTTCAGATTTCCAATTGCAATATACTGAGTTGTAATCAATGGAGAAAGAGTTTGTCCTAGAATAAACATACCAATTTTTTTTTTTCTTGCAGCTCTTTTTAATTTGTTCAAGCCAAGCACAGAAGAATCAGAAGAACCCAGAGTTTTTGAACTAAAAGAAAACATTGAGCCAGCTATTTTCGATTTGTGTGGTGAAAGCCAAGAACATGTGAAGAAGGCTTCATCTTGGCTTAGAGATCTTATATTGAAGGAGCAGCACGAGAACACTATCACTGATGACTATATCAAGGATTTTAAAGATGTAGAACATAAGAAGTTATCTGAGCTTCAGAAGAGATTCCAAGTCACTATTTCTTTTCAATCAGCTGCTTCCACTATCAATGTGTCTGGGCTGACCAGAGATGTTTTACAAATATCCAATGAAATCCAAGACATGATAAAGAAAATAAGAGATAAGAAAACCATGGAGCGAGATGCAGAGCTCTGCAGTAACGTGGTGGAGTGGAGATATCACGATGGGACCAAGAATACTCCCTTTGACAAAATGACAAACTTTGAACTGGAAAAAGCACAGTCTGACAATAGACAAATGCTTACTATTGATATTGCTGGTGTAGAATACACTGTTAATATGGAAGTAAAATCTGCCAGTGATTCTCGAGGCAACCAACTAGATATTGAGCGAGTCCCTAAGAATGGTAATTCTCAATTTTTCTATTCTATTTTCTCTACTTTATTGTAGTTATTTATAGTTTTTTAGTGCAGTATCAGGACCTGATGACTGAGTAGAGTTGTCAAATCATTCCATGTAAACAATATACTTTAAAGAGTTAATTTCTTGAAAACAAAAGTCACTTCAATTGCTAGAGTTAATGTGTCAATAGGTGCACATTGCAACATGTAGAATACGTTTGGTTGTATTATTTATGGAGTGGGTTAGGGGAACTAATAATAGATAGTTCTAGAGATTTTGCATCTTACTGTAATGTACCTGCAGATTAAAGGTATATATATGATTCCTGGGTTTCAAATGTTTGGTAAGAAACAGGCAGTGATTATTAGAAAAATATGTGTTAAATAGAAAAGTTTAGTGTACTTACAAAGTTAAATGCAGGAGAGTAAAATCCAGTTTTGCACATCCACAGGAAGCTTGCATAACCAAGTACATACAGGAAAGGCAGCCAGATCCAGAGTTTGACCTTTCTGGTAAATACCACAGGAAGTAACTGCTGCTATCACATGGTTGGGTGGGGTCCGAGCTCACAGCTGAATCAGACCGCAAGGATAGAGAAAAAGACTACATATCACAGGCTGCTTTGCAACACAGGAACTCCAGAATATGATACAAAAATGATTGGCCAAAACAAATTATGAATTTTATGCTAATATTAGCAGGGATTTTCAGGGGTGTCAACTAACAAAAACTGTGGGTTGCAAACTGAAGGGATTTTGCAAACATCAGGGTGAGTTTGTAAATGTTTATTTTGTTTTTTCATGCAAAAAAAAATGTTTGCTTGTACTACTGATTTTCCTCATAATCCAGGACACCTAGATATGCCTTTAATTAAGTTTTAGAGCAAACTGATTGCATGGCCATTCCCTCCGGGGTCACTCTTGGGTTGTTTGGGATGTGCTAGAATATTCTATGAGTTTCTTTTAAACTAAAGGCTTTGGCTGCTGATGTGTCAGTGATGGAGCCTTTCTTTACAATACAGGTCAGTCCATCGATTTGCCGTCAAATTGGGATCCAATGAACAATGATCCGCTGACAGTGGTGCCTCTGAACCCTGGGCTTACTGAATATGTAGATGTTCAAAGGCAGTTTGCAAACACCTGCAACATGAGAATAATTAAGGTAATAGTTAATGCTGTAAACCAGAGAATTGGATTTGCAGTAAACAACAGAGATTATAATGTAATATTTCCATTTGCAAATTGCTTCATTATTGAAATATATAGTTTTTAGAACTTAAAAGTTGTTTAAAGTTATTCTTCAAGAGCATGAAAAGCTACCTATATATTGTATTAGATATTTGATTAAAAAGAGAATTATTCCTGAGATAATCACCAATTTCTTGTGTATTCTTCCAAATGAGTGACTCCAAATTACTAATTAGATGTTTTGATATGTGAATATCAAGATTTAATTGAGGTCATTTAATTACCCTTGCCACTTTATCTGGAAGTCTACCATATACATACATTTCACTTTTATATAAAGTAGAATTTTTAGCAACTATTGCAATATTTTGCCATATTTTGCCCTCCAACTTCAAATCAAGGTCTCTTGTTCTAATATTTCTGTTTTTCGGATAAATGCTTCTATGTTGAACGTTATTTAAACTGTAATACAATACATGGGCACACTACCAGACCCTGATATTCTCAACTTAAAGGATTGCCCAGTGAGTCTGTTCTGATGGTGGGACATAGGTACCTCATTCCATCATCATCATATGAATACAATACAGATCTACTGAATCCTCTCAACATATACACAGTAAAGAAGAGGTAGAGAGATCAAACCCAAGGTTTTGGACAGAAGCTGCTGGTATAGCCTCCCCTGGACAGGGTTTACTTGGTACCCTGACATTTGGAGGAGGAGGGGTAGGAACAGACAGGAGGGCACTTGTTGTTCCAGAGCAGCATTCATGTGCTCCATTTTCTCTTAAATGAAGAACAGCTGATTATCATCTTATCACTTGTAACACCGGTGTTTGCTCCACAAGAGAGAGGCATGGGGGTGGAGAGTAGAGGCCAACACATTAACTGAAGTCCAACTTCGATAGTAAAAACACCAAATCTAATAACAGAGGTATGCAGAATTGTCAGAGTTTTAATCAAAAGGTTGAAGTAGGAAAATGGAATGACAGTATAACAGGAGCAAGGCTGAAGCAGCCAATAGAATAGATGGTTTATAAGCCAGGGTCAGAACAGAAGACAATAATCAAGACTGAGCTGAAGTCAAGAACCAAAGCATTAAGAACCAAGGTTCATAGAACTCTGATTGTGGCAAGGAACTGTAAGAATAGTAAGAATAGTATACCTAAAAATCCTGTCAATAAATCAGCTTTCTGCCCGAAGTGATGTAACATGTTAATACATAACATAAGGGCATCCTTTACCCTCAGATAATGCATCCCACATCATGAACACGATGCATCCCTCTGACATTATGCAGAACTTGACCAGGATGCACAAAGATGCTGTTCATGTGAAGACAAAAGATCCAGTGCTCAAAGTGGACAGGAGGGCTGATCCCCACACTGCCACTTCTTCCGTTTTGCATTAGTTTTAGAATAGGAAACAACGAGTAGTAAAATGTGATACCTTTAAGGGCTAACTAAGAGAGCTGATAGTGTGAGCTTTTCAGGATCCTGTTTTTTTCAGTGGCTAGCACGGTACCACCTCATTACCTAGTGTTAGAATTTATTTGAACTGTTGCAAGATTCAATTTTGTACCTATTGTTCCCTCTTTCAAGATCGGATAGAAAGGCCGTAGAAAAATACTTGCCTGAAAACTTGCAAAGAGTTTTTCTACATTTCCTTCCTCGGCTGTTCAACTTCACTATTTGTATGGAAAACCCATACTCTCAATCTCACCAGGTCACAGGTCCACTGACAATACTTATATTTCATCAATAAATGTTTTTGTTAGTATTGCTGGAGTCAATACAAATATTTTGTTGTTGCCATTTAAATAATTTATGTCTAAATTCTGTTCCAAATGATTTCCCATCACCAACTAGAATAAGCAAAGTATTAGACAATTGAAACCTCTTCTCAATTAAATAAATGGAGAAGTTATTATAACTGGTGGAGGTTTTTGATTCATTCTGATAATCAGTTTTCTCCCCAGCCAGATCACAAGGGAGCTCCACCCATCTAAATTGAATTGTTATTTGAGATGCAAATAACACAAATACACATTGTATTAAAACTAAAAACCCATCCAGCTACTCCTTCATGCCACTCAGCTACTCCTTCAAGTCTGCTGAATCCGGGGGGGAACATGGATTTATTTTAGAGTGGGAGGAGATTAGGGCTAGTGCACAGTGTCCCCATTACATAATAGGTAGTGTTGCATGGCTTTGCCATGGAGTCTACTAATTTTCCATACTTCGAGTTGCCTACAGTTATACAGTGGATATAAAAAGTCTACACACTCCTGTTAAAATGTCAGGTTTCTGTGCTGTAAAAAAATGAGACAAAGATAAATCATTTCAGAACCTTTTCCACCTTTAATGTGACCTATAACTGTACAACTCAATTGAAAAACAAACTGAAATATTTTAGGTAGAGGAAAGAAAAAATATAAAAATAAAATAATATGGTTGCACACCCTTAAACTAATACTTTGTTGAAGCACCTTTTGATTTTAATACAGCACTCAGTTTTTTGGGGTATGAGTCTATCAGCATTGCACATTTTGACTTGGCAGGATTTGCCCACTCTTCTCTGCAAAAACATTCCAAATCTGTCAGATTTCAAGGGCCTCTCTCCTGTACACAGCCCTCTTCAGATCACCCCACAGATTTTCAATCGGATTCAGGTCTGGGCTCTGGTGAAGGTCTGGGCTTCTGATGAAGCCATTCCTTTGTTGATTTGGATGTATGCTTTGGGTCGTTGTCATGCTGAAAGATTAAGTTCCTCTTCATGTTCAGCTTTCTAGCAGAAGCCTGAAGGTTTTGTGCCAATATTGACTGGTATTTGGAACTGTTCATAATTCCCTCTATCTTAACTAAGGCCCCAGTTCGAGCTGAAGAAAAACAGCCCCAAAGCATGATGCTGCCACCACATGCTTTACTGTGGGTATGGTGTTCTTTTGGTGATGTGCAGTGTTGTTTTTGCGCCAAACATATCTTTTGGAATTATGGCCAAAAAGTTCAACCTTGGTTTCATTAGACCATAACACCTTTTCCCACATGCTTTTGGGAGACTTCAGATGTGTTTTTTGCAAAATGTAGCCTGGCTTGGATGTTTTTCTTCGTAAGAAAGGGCTTTCATCTTGCCACTCTACCCCATAGCCCAGACATATGAAGAATATGGGAGATTGTTGTCACATGTACCACACAGCCAGTACTTGCCAGATATTCCTGCTGCTCCTTTAATGTTGCTGTAGGCCTCTTGGTAGCCTCCCAGACCAGTTTTCTTCTCGTCTTTTCATCAATTTTGGAGGGAGCTCCAGTTCTTGGTAATGTCACTGTTGTGCCATATTTTCTCCACTTGATGATGACTGTCTTCACTGTGTTCCATGTATATCTAATGCCTTGGAAATTATTTTGTACCCTTTTCCTGACTGATACCTTTTAACAATGAGATCCCTCTGATGCTTTGGAAGCTCTCTGTGGACCATTGCTTTTGCTGTGGGATGCGACTAAGAAAATTTCAGGAAAGACCAATTAGAGCAGCTGAACTTTATTTGGGGTCAATCAGAGGCACTTTAAATGATGGCAGGTGTATGCTGACTCCTATTTAACACAATTTGGAATGTGATTGCTTAATTCTGAACACAGCTACATCCCCAGGTATAAGAGGGCGTGCAGACTTATGCAACCACATTATTTTTCCCTCCACCCAAAAGATTTCAGTTTGTTTTTCAATTGAGTTGTACAGTTTATAGGTCACAAAAAAAAAGTTCTGAAATTATTTATCTTTGTCTCATTTGTTTACAGCACAGAAACCTGACATTTTAGCAGGGGTGTGTAGACTTTTTATATCCACTGTAGATAAGGTAGGTTGCCAGCACACTTTTGAGCTAGAAAACAATAGGCAGTACCCCCTGGGTGTGAGAAAATCTTACTAAAGTAATTTTGCTTCACAAAGGTGCTTGTATGAACTCCTACAAGCTATGTATCAGCCTTACAGGAGATCCTACAGGAGCCATGTAACCAAGTTCTTAATGTGCCACCTAAGCAACACTATCAATAAGAAAAAGAAAGTCTTCATCTTCACTAAAGTCTTCTAAGATCTATCTATCTATTTGTTTGATGTTAATGTTGATTTGTCTTTTTCATAGATTGAGAGGATACAAAACAAAGCACTCTGGCAAAACTATCAGATTAAGAAGCTGAGCATGGACAACAAGAACGGGAACACTAACAATGAAAAGAGGCTTTTTCACGGGACACCACCCAATACTGTGAAAACTATCAATTGCAATGGATTCAATCGCAGTTTTGCTGGAATGAATGGTGAGATGAGAATAAGGGCCATGATTCCAGTCTTCTCTTTCATATTACTCTGCTTTTTTACACTCTACTCCTCCTTTTTCCCGATTGTATCACATATTCCTCTTGACCCTACCCAATACGTCTTCTCACATTGATTTCACATTGGTGTCTATTTGTGTAAAATAACACTGAAAAGCCATTATATTTGTTAAATTATTCTAAAGAGCTTTTTTATCTTTTTTTTCCGAGCACAGCTGCAGTTATTGGAAATGGGACGTACTTTGCCGTGAATGCAAATTACTCTTCTCACAACACATACTCTAAGCCTGATGCAAATGGACATAAATATATGTACCTGGCCCAAGTACTCACTGGGATTTCATGTGTCGGTAAAGCTGGGCTGCTTGCACCTCCATCCAAGAGTCCTAATGATGTTACTGACCTGTACGACAGCGTGACAGATAACTCTGCCAATCCTTCCATGTTTGTGATATTCAATGATATCCAGGCGTATCCTGAGTATCTTATCACATTCACGCCATGATCTTATCATTGTATAGTCTTCTAGAACTGATCAATTTGCCGTGACAAGTTTTGCCCTTCCACTCCTACAGAAGGAAGTTTGTATCAAGAAAATAAACACTCTATTGTTTTTAATTGGAGTTTTTTTCTTTGATAAAATCTTTTAATTTACTGTAATGACCATAAAATCTCACAATTTATTCCATAGTAAAACTTTCTATATATTTTTTTATACCTATTGTAAAGTTATGTTTTTTAAGCTTTACAATTAATTTCACCAATCAATTTACAATGAATTAGTCTTTAAATTTTGTTGGGTTATCTTTTCTATCAACATACTGACAGGTAAAGAGCAATCAATCTGCCTGCGTATTTGGTTACCAGATTGTGGTGTTAACGATTCTAGCGCCTCCCAGGCCACGCCTCTGTTAATATGCACACATAGTCAATCAGCAAATAGTAAGGAGTGACTACTGACAGTTCAGCTACCCATCGAGACCCAATTTTTAACGAATACTGATGAGCGGGTGGGAGGAGCTCATCAGCAGAGAGGACTGCAGGCTTCAGATATAGCCTGTGCTGTAAATGTCGGACAGAGGGGGAAAAAAGTTATAATAAAGGATAATGTTTGCATGTGAAATAGTGGAACACATTTAAAGCTCTAGAGCACCAATAAGAAACATTATGCTGACGGTGCATGTTATTTAGCTGCTGAGTAATTGACGTCCTCTAAACTGTGCTTTCCTAGGCCATAGCCTCTTGGGCCTAAGCCTAAACGAGCCCATGTATTCACATTCTTATGAAGCTTTGTTTCATTATTTTTTGTAATCCTACTTATACAGTAGACTATCTAAACAGAGCTTACAGACCACTTGAGATCCATGGCACAGTTTGGAAACTTGTATAAATAATAAAAACGTTTATGCAGTTCTGTAGAGGTAGTTACATTTGTTCAACACTACTTAGTGCTACTGAATATGTTGGCACATTACAAATAAAGGATAATAATTTAAAGAATAACACTACCTAATCAACAGGATTTAACTCGGAAGAGCTACATAGTTATCAAAGAGAACATTACGTTGTGACTTAAAGAGATGTGCCAGTTCACTGCCAATCTATCTTTGTGGTCATTGGGAGAAGATGAAGAGGGGATATAAAAATAACAATAATAATACATTTATATAGAGCTTTTCTCGCAAAAAGGACTCAAAGCGTTTAAGAGAGGGAAGGAAAAAAAAAGGAATAGAGTTGTAACATACTGGAAAGCCTAGGTGAAGAGCAGGGTCTATTTTTGAAATGTTAAAATTAGGGGCTTCTCTCATTGCGTGTGGTAGAGAGAAAGCTGATATTATCTGATGGGGACCCATTATAAGTACCTCTGTCTTCTTTGGGATCAGTCTCAGTCAGTTCCTTCTCATCTAATCTTGTAGCTCTTCTCGGTCTGTTGTTTGAGAAGTAGTCTGATATTTGCTTCTTTGAACATTTTTTTTTTTGTTTATGCTGGGCAGATAAGATCAGGACAATCACTGAGAAGATGAGTTGGGGCTGCATCCAAGACATGGTTAGTGGGGCCCAGCTGCTTGATTATCTGTACCATGGGTTTCATGTATATTTGAACAAATTCAGACCATAAGTCCACATTCACCTGCATTTGCTCTTGACCTCCATAAGTCATCAATCTGGAATACTAGTTTGAACAGAGGACACTTTCTGTGTTAAATACAGGGGAAATTTGGTGCATTGTGATTGGTACAATTATATATTTGGCTGTAGACAGGTTGGCTTGCATAGCCTTTGCACAGTGCAAAATAAGTGAGCTGGTCTGTTTTCTGCTGCCATGATTTCTCGAGACAAAAATTATCCTTTCATGCCAATAATGGGCCCCATGCTAATCCTGGCAAAATCTATTACGAGTTCTGTATTAGCACAACAAATTCTATATAGCTATGTTAATCACCCACCTATAAAACATTGCCAGAGAACTGCTACGAGTGAACTGCACAACAAATCCGAAAAGCACAGAACAAATCTCTACTGATTTTTGCACTGTCAAAAAATTATGAATTACTCAGCTAGACTTTGACACCCAAACGCTATGCTAATAAGACTTTACGGATCACTCACAAACCCGGTGCAGTGCCCTAACTACAAAAAAATGAAGAAAATCTTAAGCGAAACGAAGGCCAATCACAAGTGGTTTTAAAACCATTGATAAGTCCTGCTGCATCAGTTAAAGTGACAGTATGGCACAACAAATGCTAAAAAAATATAAAATTTCAACATTGTTTGACATTTAACAGTCTCAACATATGTGACATTCAAAAATATGACATGTTCTTAATATGTTCATTTTATTACACAACATCCAGGGTAAAACGCAACCAAGTTGCCTAGGAACAAATGCTCTAATGCACTGTCTATAAATATATAATAAACAGAATATGTTGGCGCGTTACAAATAAAGGTTAATAATAATAAAATATATTAATAAATAAAATAATTTAAAATATATATATATATATATTGTTATGGCACCTCTAACTCATTTTAATATTTATGATGTTCCTATTTCCTATTAGCTTCTAGAGCCCAGTCTCATCCGTACAGCCTGGTTTGGGTACCCCTACACAGAAATCTATTGCAGCTAAGGCAGGATTTACATTGATGCACTGAGTACCCTAGCCTAGGGGAGCAAAATATTTCCATTAATGTAGAACTTGGGGGGAAAAATGCTCTGACAGCCGATTTATGGCAGTGCCATAAGTTAGAGCACTTGATTTACAAGGAGGCCAATGATAGCATGCTTTTTTTTAGATGGTCCACTCATTTTGCCTTTTCCTTTTTTTTTCCACCAAACCTTTTCTGTACTGCATTTCTTTCCATTTAAATGCCTCATGGTATCATCAAACTAGGGGGGTATTTCCACAATGTGAGGGGTTGTAGGCAGATAAGAGGAAATACTGCCATTGCAGCAGTCGCAACTTTATTATAAAAGTAGACAATAACACAAGGATCATAACAGGTACTCATCCTATACTCAAAGGAAAAAGCTTGATCTCTCTGATGTAATGTCAGGCCTATCAGTGGGAGGTATCTTATCATCTGCACATCTGCATAAATGATGGTCAGACTAGATGGCATAGACTATTTTAATGCATAAGGTTCCCAAGCCATTCTGGAAAACAAGGTCAAGAGTATGACCACATTTTTGAATGTCTTGATTTACCTGCTTGAGGCCCAAGCCATCCATTGTGCAGATGAGGTATTGTCGAAATAATGTTATTAACCCAGGCATTGAGGTCTCCTAAGATTGGACACCTGGGGTGTTCCAGAACTAAGAATGCAACCAGATCCGTGATTTATTGCACAAACATCTTTCCATTTTCAAGTGGGCAATGATCTAAAAAGCAACTGAACCCATTCCTGTGGTTCTCCAGGTGGAAATATGCATATCAATACATCAATACATATGAGAGTAAGAGAGTTAATAGTTTGGATATGCTGCTGTGTTTACATACACCATGTGGTGGCAAAGGATCAGAGACAAAACTATATGGGGGTATAAGGACATTCTGGTGTACCCCTACTCTCTCTCTCTCTTTCTGGGTCTCTTCCTCTTGTTCTCTCTCTCTCTGGGGTGTCCTCCTCTCTCCATCTTTCCTCTCTCTCTCTCTTTATCTATTTTTTACCTATTTATCTCTTCCTCTCTCTGGATATATTTTTATCTCTCCTCTGTATCTCCCTTCCTATCTCTCTTCTCTGTGTCTCCCTCTGTATCTCTCTCTCTCTCTATTTATCCCTTCCTATCTCTCCCCCTCTCTATCTCTCTACTCTGTATCTCCCTTCCTCTATCTCTCTCCTCTGTATCTCCCTTCCTATCTCTCTCCCTGTGTCTCCCTCTCTATTTCCTTTCTCTGTGCCTCTCTCCCTCCCTCTCTATCTCTCTTCTCTGTATCTCTCTCCCCCTCTACTCTATATCTTCCTTCCTAAATTTATTCTCTGTATCTCTCTCCCTCTTATTCCCCTCTCTATCTCCTATCTGTATCTCCATCCTTCTCTATCTTCTCTCTGTATCTCTCTCCTCTGTATCTCCTACAGTATCTGTATCTCTCTCCCTCTCTATCTCCTCTCTGTATCTCTCTCCCTCTCTATTTCTCCCTCCTATCTCTCTCCTCTGTATCTCCCTTGCTATCACCCTTCTTTCTATCTCTCTCCCTGTGTCTCCCTCTCTATCTCCTTTCTCTGTGCCTCCCTCACTCTCTTCTCTGTATCTCTCTCCCTCTCTACTCTATATCTCCCTTCCTATATCTATTCTTTGTATCTCTCCCTCTGTATCTCTCTCCCTCTTTTTCCCCTCTCTATCTCTTATCTGTATCTCTCTCCCTCTGTATCTCCCTCCTTCTCTATCTCCTATCTGTATCTCTCTCCTCTGTATCTCTCTCCCTCTGTATCTTCTCTCCCTCTGTATCTTCTCTCTGTATCTCTCTCCCTCTCTATCTCCTATCTGTATCTCTCTCCCTCTGTATCTCTCTCCCTCTTATTTTTCTCACTATCTCCTATCTGTATCTATCTCCCTCTCTATCTCCTCTCTGTATCTCTCTCCTCTGTATCTCCTCTCTGTAATCTCTCTCCCTATCTATCTCCTATCTGTATCTCTCTCCCTCTGTATCTCCTGTCTGTATCTCTCTCCCTCTCTATCTCCTATCTGTATCTCTCTCCTCTGTATCTCTCTCCCTCTGTATCTCTCCCAATCTCCTCTCTGTATCTCTCTCCCTCTCTGTATCTCTCTCCCTCTCTATCTCCTCTCTGTATCTCTCTCCCTCTCTATATCCTATCTGTATCTCTCTCCCTCTTATTTGTCTCACTATCTCCTATCTGTATCTCCCTCTCTATCTCCTCTCTGTATCTCTCTCCTCTGTATCTCTCTCCCTCTGTATCTCTCTCCCTCTCTATCTCCTATCCGTATCTCTCTCCTCTGTATCTCTCTCCCTCTGTATCTCCTATCTGTATCTCTCTCTCTCTCTATCTCCCCTCTGTATCTCTCTCCTCTGTATCTTTCTCCCTCTCTATCTCCTCTCTGTATCTCTCTCCCTCTCTATCTTTCTCCTCTGTACCTCTCTCCCTCTGTATCTCTCTCCTCTGTATCTCTCTCCTCTGTACCTCTCTCCCTCTGTATCTCTCTCCTCTGTATCTCTCTCCTCTGTATCTCTCTTCCTCTGTATCTCTCTCCCTCTGTATCTCTCTTCCTCTGTATATCCTATCTTTATCTCTCTCCCTCTGTATCTCTCTCCTCTGTATCTTTCTCTCTCTCTATCTCCTCTCTGTATCTCTCTCCCTCTGCATCTCCCTCTTTATCGCTCTCCTCTGTATCTCCCTTCCTATCTCTCTCCTCTGTATATCTCTCCCTCTGTATTTCCCTATCTATCTCCTCTCTGTATCTCTCTCCATCGCTATCTATTATCTTTATCTCCCTCCCTCTGTATTGCCCTCTCTATCTCCCCTCTGTATCTCTCTCCCTCTGTATTTGCCTCTCTATCTCTCTATCTCCTCTCTGTATCTCTCTCCCTCTGTATTTCCCTCTCTGTATCTCTCTCCCTCTGTATTTCCCTCTCTGTATCTCTCTCCCTCTGTATTTACCTCTCTATCTCCCCTCTGTATCTCTCTCCCTCTCTATCGCCCCTCTGTATCTCTCTCCCTCTGTATTTCCCTCTCTATCTCCTCTCACGTTGCCCCGGTAACCTGAATGTCTGCCAGGCACCTCACGATTTATCTTGACTCCGCCCTCTAAGTGACGTCAGGTTACCCCAGTAACCTGGCTGGATGTAGAAATCAAGATGGCGGCCGGGCTCCGCTGTTCCCCGGCCGGCCTCCTAGTACTGGGGCCCCTCATACTGCTGTCCTGCACACCGAGCACCGCCAGCAGGCACCGAGTGCCAGGGCCCGAGGAGGTGAGAGACACAGCAGTGAAATACCGTGAGAGAGAGACAGCTAAGATATACAGTGAGATAGACAGCGGGGAGATACAGTAAGAGAGAGACAGTTAAGATATACAGTGAGAGAGAGAGACACAGCTAAGATATACAGTGAGATAGACAGCGGGGAGATACAGTAAGAGAGAGACAGCTAAGATATACAGCGAGCGAGAGACAGCTAAGATATACAGTGAGATAGACAGCTAAGATATACAGCGAGATAGACAGCTAAGATATACAGCGAGAGAGACAGCTAAGATATACAGCGAGATAGACAGCTAAGATATACAGCGAGAGAGACAGCTAAGATATACAGTGAGAGAGAGAGAGAGACAGCTAAGATATACAGTGAGAGAGAGAGACAGCTAAGATATACAGTGAGAGAGAGAGACAGCTAAGATATACAGTGAGATAGACCACAGGGAGAGACAATGGGGGGATACAGTGAGAGAGAGAGCGTGGAGATACAGTGAGAGAGAGCGTGGAGATACAGTGAGAGAGAGCGTGGAGATACAGTGAGAGAGAGCGTGGAGATACAGTGAGAGAGAGCGTGGAGATACAGTGAGAGAGAGCGTGGAGATACAGTGAGAGAGAGCGTGGAGATACAGTGAGAGAGAGCGTGGAGATACAGTGAGAGAGAGCGTGGAGATACAGTGAGAGAGAGCGTGGAGATACAGTGAGAGAGAGCGTGGAGATACAGTGAGAGAGAGCGTGGAGATACAGTGAGAGAGAGCGTAGAGATACAGTGAGAGAGAGCGTGGAGATACAGTGAGAGAGAGCGTGGAGATACAGTGAGAGAGAGCGTGGAGATACAGTGAGAGAGAGCGTGGAGATACAGTGAGAGAGAGCGTGGAGATACAGTGAGAGAGAGCGTGGAGATACAGTGAGAGAGAGCGTGGAGATACAGTGAGAGAGAGCGTGGAGATACAGTAAGAGAGAACGGGGAGATATAGTGAGAGAGAGAGCGTGGAGATACAGTGAGAGAGAAAGGAGGGAGATACAGTGAGAGAGAAAGGAGGGAGAGAGAGAGAGAACGGGGAGATACAGTGAGAGAGAGAGAGAACGGGTAGATACAGTGAGAGAGAGAGAGAGAACGGGGAGATACAGTGAGAGAGAGAGAGAACGGGGAGATACAGTGAGAGAGAGAGAGAACGGGGAGATACAGTGAGAGAGAGAAACCGGGAGATACAGTGAGAGAGAGAGAGAACAGGGAGAGAGAGAGAGAGAGAACAGGGAGATACAGTGAGAGAGAGAGAACGGGGAGAAACCGGGAGATACAGTGAGAGAGAGAACAGGGAGAGAGACAGAGAGAGAACGGGGAGATACAGTGAGAGAACGGGGAGATAGAGGGAGAGAGAACGGGGAGATACAGTGAGAGAGGGAGAGAGAACGGGGAGATACAGTGAGAGAGGGAGAGAGAACGGGGAGATACAGTGAGAGAGGGAGAGAGAACGGGGAGATACAGTGAGAGAGGGAGAGAGAACGGGGAGATACAGTGAGAGAGGGAGAGAGAACGGGGAGATACAGTGAGAGAGGGAGAGAGAACGGGGAGATACAGTGAGAGAGGGAGAGAGAACGGGGAGATACAGTGAGAGAAAGAGAGAGAACGGGGAGATACAGTGAGAGAGAGAGAGAGAGAACGGGGAGATACAGTGAGAGAGAGAGAGAGAACGGGGAGATACAGTGAGAGAGAGAGAGAGAACGGGGAGATACAGTGAGAGATAGAGAGAGAACGGGGAGATACAGTGAGAGAGAGAGAGAGAACGGGGAGATACAGTGAGAGAGAGAGAGAACGGGGAGATACAGTGAGAGAGAGAGAGAGAGAACGGGGAGATACACAGTGAAAGAGAGAGAACGGGGAGATACACAGCGAGAGAGAGGGGGAACGGGGAGATACACAGCGCGAGAGAGAGGCAGCGGGGAGATACACAGCGCAAGAGAGAGGCAGCGGGAAGATACACAGAGCGAGAGAGAGGCAGCGGGGAGATGCACAGCGAGAGAGAGAGAGGCAGCGGGGAGATGCACAGCGAGAGAGAGAGAGGCAGCGGGGAGATGCACAGCGAGAGAGAGAGAGGCAGCGGGGAGATGCACAGCGAGAGAGAGAGAGGCAGCGGGGAGATGCACAGCGAGAGAGAGAGAGAGGCAGCGGGGAGATGCACAGCGAGAGAGAGAGAGAGGCAGCGGGGAGATGCACAGCGAGAGAGAGAGAGAGGCAGCGGGGAGATGCACAGCGAGAGAGAGAGAGGCAGCGGGGAGATGCACAGCGAGAGAGAGAGAGAGAGGCAGCGGGGAGATGCACAGCGAGAGAGAGAGAGAGGCAGCGGGGAGATGCACAGCGAGAGAGAGAGAGAGGCAGCGGGGAGATGCACAGCGAGAGAGAGAGAGAGAGGCAGCGGGGAGATGCACAGCGAGAGAGAGAGAGAGAGGCAGCGGGGAGATGCACAGCGAGAGAGAGAGAGGCAGCGGGGAGATGCACAGCGAGAGAGAGAGAGAGGCAGCGGGGAGATGCACAGCGAGAGAGAGAGAGAGGCAGCGGGGAGATGCACAGCGAGAGAGAGAGAGAGAGGCAGCGGAGGGATGCACAGCGAGAGAGAGAGAGAGGCAGCGGGGAGATGCACAGCGAGAGAGAGAGAGAGAGAGGCAGCGGGGAGATGCACAGCGAGAGAGAGAGAGAGGCAGCGGGGAGATGCACAGCGAGAGAGAGAGAGAGGCAGCGGGGAGATGCACAGCGAGAGAGAGAGAGAGGCAGCGGGGAGATGCACAGCGAGAGAGAGAGAGAGGCAGCGGGGAGATGCACAGCGAGAGAGAGAGAGAGGCAGCGGGGAGATGCACAGCGAGAGAGAGAGAGAGGCAGCGGGGAGATGCACAGCGAGAGAGAGAGAGAGGCAGCGGGGAGATGCACAGCGAGAGAGAGAGAGAGGCAGCGGGGAGATGCACAGCGAGAGAGAGAGAGAGGCAGCGGGGAGATGCACAGCGAGAGAGAGAGGCAGCGGGGAGATGCACAGCGAGAGAGAGAGAGAGAGGCAGCGGGGAGATGCACAGCGAGAGAGAGAGGCAGCGGGGAGATGCACAGCGAGAGAGAGAGGCAGCGGGGAGATGCACAGCAAGAGAGAGAGAGAGGCAGCGGGGAGATGCACAGCGAGAGAGAGAGAGAGGCAGCAGGGAGATGCACAGCGAGAGAGGCAGCGGGGAGATGCACAGCGAGAGAGAGAGAGGGAGGCAGCGGGGAGATACACACCGAGAGAGAGAGAGGGAGGCAGCGGGGAGATGCACAGCGAGAGAGAGAGAGGCAGCTGGGAGATGCAAAGCGAGAGAGAGAGAGAGAGGCAGCGGGGAGATGCACAGCGAGAGAGAGAGAGAGAGGCAGCGGGGAGATGCACAGCGAGAGAGAGAGAGGGAGGCAGCAGGGAGATACACAGCGAGAGAGAGAGAGGGAGGCAGCGGGGAGATACACAGCGAGAGAGGCCCAGCGGGGAGATACACAGCGAGAGGGAGGGGACAGAAACGAGGAGAGGAGAACTAGGGTGACAGGATAGGAATTGGAGTCTCCTTATCTAGGGCCATTCATTAACCATCACACTAGAGGTAATAAGGAAAAAGAGTATATCCAGTGGGATAAATGATAATAGAGAGGTTTTCTAGGAGTCTGTAAGGAAGCTTTTGATAGATATGCATTTTATTTAACAGCCAGCACTACTAATTACAGGAGACTAGACTTTACTTGAATTTTCTACCCCTTATTATACATACTTATAACTGGGAATGCTCAGCTTACTTATTAATCCCTATTGTGGGAGATGGCTCTGGTCCTAGTTAGGGAGCTTTAGGGCAATGTAGATCCTCTGCAGATAATGTATTCTTCCAGTACTTAACTTTGAAGCTTATAGATTTGCTGTGTCACTTTAAGAGAGAGATCTTACAAGATAGGAGATCTTGAGTAGAAGGGGGGTGATGATGATGATGATGGTGGTGGATTTGGTAAAGACTGGTGCAATGGGGTCTAGAATATTGTGAATAGCTCTGGATTCCTTTAAGACTCCCACTGTGAGAAGTCATTTTTTAATGATATGAAATAAAATAATTAAGAGAGTGGGAGGATCTATTAATGTTTTTGTCATTCAGTGTCTTCTCTAGGGAATCCTGTCATCTCAGGATATAGCTCCTTTAAAATATCTAACTTTCAAGCTCCGTTATTAAACAATCATTTGCAATTGTATTTAAAAGTGTACATTTTTACAAAAAATATTTTGCAAATAAATGTACATGTAAGAGCTGCTTTTAAAAAACTGTACTGAGGCAGCGCTCTTATTTTCTGCATGTTCTTAGGTTCCAGACTATAACACTAAAAGAGAAAACTTTAGGCAGCACTGTCTTTCCCCAAATTACCTATAGTGGTGATGTGTGTTCTTCATGTTATAGCTACTACATATAAAAATATGTTAATCACATACCGGTATATAGTTGTGGACCAAGAACACTGTTCATAAGGTTTGGCTGCAATGAGCGCCAAAGGCGCCGTCACACATGCAAGCCTCACAAAGCGAGTTGAAGCAGCCACGCAGCACCTTGGCTTCAATGAGCGCCAAAGGCATTCATTGCAGCTAGCGACGCTGTCACACATGCAAGCCTCGCAAAGCGAGGTGAAGCAGCCGAGCAGCACTTAGGCTGCAATGTGAGGGACGCAACTGGGAGCCAAGCGCGTAACTCTAAAAACCATAAAACCAAACAATAAAATAAACAAATAATATAATTACACACATAGGACAGGAGGAGAGCCAGGAAGCCTCGGAGTGAGGTTACAAATGATTTTGAGCCATATTTGTGGGTTTTCATCAATCCAAAATCGACTAAGCAGGGAAAAAATGGCGGACGAAAAACGTACAATATTCTGAAACTGTATGAAAACAAGGCTAAGCAAAGCCAGGCACGCTGGACTTTATAAATAAAACAAACGGCCTTCAGCGTGTAACACACAAACACACAGGGAAGGGACAGGGGGAGATGGTGCAAAGAGACACATGGCATTCCCAAGCACAAAACTTGCAGGATAATGAAACCTGCAATGAGCGTCCTGTACAGTAGGCGGAAGGAAAGGCTCGCAAAGAGCGCCGAAGGCGCTCATAGTGAGGCTCTCGATGAGCACCGCGAGCAGGAGAGGCTTGCAATGAGCGCCGAAGGTGCTTATTGTGGGCCCCACGATGAGCGCCAAAGGCGCTCAGTGTGGGTTTTGCGATGAGCGCTGAAAGTGATCAGTGCAAAGCAGGAAAGTTGAAGTACACAGGCGAGAGGCTCGCAATGAGCGTCGAAGGCTCTTAGCTCGTGATGCGCGCCGAGGGTGCTCATAGGAGCAAAAGCCTCACATTGTGTGGCAAACAGCATTGCCAGCCTTACAATTTTAATGCCGTCATTTTTGGGCAAGTTCCTAGTTCTTATTATCAAGACTAGCTAAGAATCATTGTAAATATGAAGCTTTAGTGGTCCTATAATCTATAGAAAACCACATATATTGAAATAGGAAGATGAAAGAAATAATTTGCAATATTAGTATGTTGCTGATTGTTCTGTTGCCATTGTTTTGCTATCAGAATTTATTCCCATTTTCCTTCACAGGTTGTGTACAAAGTTCACCTAAACTCGCACCATATCTTAAAAAGAAGTGCAGAGCGGCATCTGAGGATGGAGATCGTGTACGACAGAAGCATTGACGAGTAAGTTCTAGGGAGGTTGCAAGATGGGCATAATAACTCAAACACTGGTTTCAATGTTGCAGAAACTTTACAGACACTTGCAGATTTTTATTACAAGCAGCTTAATATAATACTTTTAAAAAGATTAATTGGTCATAATTGGAAGTTTCAAACGTTCTGTACTTCCGTCTCTTCTCGGTGATTCCTGCAGCAATGTGTACTTGCAGAAGAGATTGCAGTAGTGATCTGCTGAGTTTATTCATATTGTGTATCATGCAGTGTTCGTTTTGGAGCCGGCAAACACATTTTCCTGTATGAGCAGCAGGTTAGTCCGGATTAGGCGCAAATTTTGAGTCGGCCCATATATGCAGATTGGTGAGGACACACTAAGATTTCAATACTTTGTACACTCATCGTTTCTCGCCTCACAGCAGTTTCATCCTTCTTGTAACCCCCACCCCCCCCCCCCCCCCCCCAACGATGAGTCTGTGAACTGCATTATTTCACTTTCTTATGACAAGGAACATATTGAAGTGTGAAATGAGGCCCCGGTTCTTCAGGAGGCGCTCCTAGGCGGCTGCCTAGTTGGCCTAATTTGAAATCCGACCATACTGACATCACTATTCTGTTGATACAGGAAATTAAATATATACACAAGCCGTAAGTGAGATCATACATGAACTAGTTGTCATCATCTTGTGAGTGTACATACAGCCGGGCTCCTCCTTATACTAAATCTACTCTATAATTTATAGTTTATCAGCCAATTCACTGCGTAGGCCAAAATAGAACAGGTTAAGAAGATGCTTGGCTTTACTACAAATATATATTTTTTAATCTTCATATAAACATGTTTGTTCACTTAATTTGTTTGTCTTTTAAAACAAGACTCTGTTGCAGCAAGTTCTCAAGGCTCAGATACAATAGTCTACAGAATGAAGAGCCACTGAAGCTGACTTTGATGTTTCACATATTTATTGGCTTCTGTTGATAGGGAATAAAATAATAATCTTTAATTATTTTAAAAACATTACCGTGTAGAAAAAAGTATAAAAATAATTAGTAATTATTCTTTCAAACAAGGAGAGAAAAGCTTTTAACTTGACCCATGATTGGTGCCTCCTGACTTGGAAGCCCCAAAAACTTGCTTGGCTCCTACTTTGATATTACTGATAAAACTTAATTTATTATGTACGAGGCAAATAACCCCTGTTATAATTATAGCAATGTAGATCTGTACTGAGCCATTTTAACAATTTGTCTATGTTTTTCAGCCTTCCATTAGGAAAGAAGAAATTAGTCAAGGTAATCTTATCCCTGTCACATGGTATTGATCATTTATAGTGTGTGAAAGTAGATAAAAACATGACTGAATACAGCCAGCTTGTTTCCTACATCCTATGGAAATCCTCGTGCTTTATAATCCACGGGCTTGTGTTTGTGTTTAGCAAAAAGCCTTATTATACGCTAGGATTTATTTTTATACTCTTTGCTGTATTCATCTGCACTATTTCTGCTATTTCTTTTAATTGCCATTAAAAGGACTCCATCAGCCCAACAGGAATTTGAATTAAGTTTAAAGAGCTTTAGAAACTGTTTATACGTTGTACTAGCAGTTTTTCTGTATAGTAAATCTTCCCTCAAATATTTTACAAATTATTTTGAGGCTCCTGTAGCTAATGTGGGGGGGGGGGGGCTTTATCTTGGCCACAAAAGAGACAGACAAGGAGACTGTAATTCTAATTAGCACAAGTCACTCATTTGCTTATAAATGCAGTAACAAGAACATGAGATTTCCCAGAACTGATTTGCTTTAGAAAAAATGGATAACGTAACATATAGCCCACTTTTTCAGGATCTTTAAGAAAATGTTGGTAGATAGGAAACAAAAGAAATTCCAAAGGGATCTGAATGATTTCCAAAGTGGGAACATATTTAGGAGATCTAAGAAGCAACATGCCCCCAAAATATGTGACAATATACTTGCTTCTGAATCAGATTGGCCTGACTTGGAAACAAGTGATACATCAGGACAAACTAACCCCTCAATGGAGACAAGATCAACTAAAACTTTTTTAGAATCCAGAACAGGACTAGGAGGGGTAAGAAAACAAAAAATCAATATACGTACAAACCTCAAAAAAGGACATGCAAAACTTGGACTCCTTACAAATATTCAATCTATCCAAGAATACCCTATCTAACGATTATTTATCAGTTCTCAAAAAAAGGCTTAAACTTTTCACCTACATGGGATTTTAACCTTTTCGAATGGGTAAAAGAGTTTTTTTCTAAATAAGGCAATAGAATCCCATCAGAACCTTTGTATTCCAGGACTCTGAGAGATATTGATAGCCTACTAGCAGAAAATTAAGAATTTCAATCAGTAGGCCCTTATTCTTCTTTCAAACCAAAAAGTAAATATACACCACCATTAAGTATAAGCCCCAATATTGAACTTTTTGTTAGCAATGTGGTTCGGGACATGGAAAAACTTTCTAATACAGGAAATATCTGTCATAACCTTACGAAAACTGAAAAATGGCTCTAAGACAATTACAACAAGATAGTAATATAGTCATTAGAAATTCAGATAAAGGAGGTAACAAAGTCATCCTTGACAAGGCAGAGTACATTTCAGCATGTTAACGGCTCCTCAAAGAAAAAGAGTTATAAAAAACTTGAAAAAGTTCCAACAGAGGACTGTTGAAGAGCTTAAAGAGTGGCCTAGAAACTAAGGTTATAAATAGTTTTATTCTTGGTAGCACCCCTTTTCTCTCAGAATCTTGTTATATCTTGACCCACCATATTGTTTTGCTACTTTTAAGAATAACCTAAAAAAAAAACTTGGTTTTGGTCTGACATGGTCACTTTTAAGACTCCCTTGCATTAAAGTAATCAAACTAAAACTTCATATTTCTCTCCTATTTTTCCTGATTTAGGTTTTTTTCTATGTACCTCCTAGTAGCACTTTTCCTCACACGAAGAACCTTAGAAAAAATATTAATTTTTACCTGTTTTAGTTGATTTTATTTTCTCAGACAATGAAAGATACAAAAGATGCATTTCAGTTTTGATGACTATGTAATAATTGTCCTTTCTTTCTTTTTTTCTTTCTCTTGTATATTAACAAAAAGAGGAAAACTGGCACAAGATTGGGAGCAAAGTTTATGCTTTTTTCCCCCCATGACTTACTCATTTATTAGCCTAATGTTTGAAGCTTGCTATACCCAAAACTTATACACAGAGTTCTTCCAAATGCTAAACATGTTGTCCCCTATCCCACAGGACAAGCTTTTCCCACAAGCAATCTCATATCTGCAAGAGACATTTCAAGTCCGGAAACCTAGTGGTACCATTTTGTTGAGCAGGTAAGTGCTATGTATATAGTGATATAAAGGAAGCCATGTTTGATGATGGCTACGGAATGAAGAGCGAGGCATTTGTGGCCATATTTGAGTGTCCCAGCTCAACTTCCCAGAATGCAGTGTAATAACTGTTTTTCTCGGAACTCTGAGCTGGAAGCAGGTTTTTTAACTTGCTTTAGACATTCAAATGTGAACACAGATGTACTTTTTATTTACTGTGATATATAAATATATACAGACTTTACAAAAAGCCTTAAAGGGACACAGCAGATGTTCCACTCCATGAAATGGTCTTCTCAAACATGTAACACAAGTTGGTTACAAATTGAAAAATGTTTTGCTTTGGAATATCAAATTGATCATTGGAATTGGCAAGATAAAAAAATAAAAACGGAGGAGTCGTTGAGAAAAGTAGCACCAATAGTAGAAACGGGTCTTAAAACCGTGTTTAGATGGAATAAGACATTTAAATTGTCAAGTTTCGAATCATCTGCCATTCCATTAATTTGATTGATTGAGAAACTTATTTTTTCACATGTTTGGGCCTGGGGAAAATGGGACGTTCATTGTTTGGGAGACTTAGTCCATGGTGAGGGATACAAATCATTATCAAAGTTGAATCAGGATTTGCCTAATAGTAAGTGGTTAGAATACGAGATCCTAAAAAAAGAGTATTAATAAATCTGAATATAGAATACCAATGATTCGAGATCTGTCCCCATTTGAAAAACTTCTGAAAAGCAATGATGGGAAACATACTATAGCAAAATGCCACAAAATATTAAGAAAAGAAAACGTTATTGAGAAAAAATCCGGAATGCATAAATGGGAAGTAGATTTTAATGCAAGATATAAGAAATGGGAGGAGGCATTTGAGTAATTCAATTTCAGACATATATAGAGAAAACTTTTTTTTAAGGTAGTCAATAGATGGTACTTGGTCCCATCAAAAATTACTGTAATAAAAAAATTGGGTAAATGCCTGAAATTGTGCGATCAGGAAGGTACATACAAACACATTTGGTGGGAATTTCCCCCTGTTAAAAAGTTGTGGAATGCGGGCTTTGATATTATTTTGTAGATGTGCAATAAAGATTTTATTCTAAAATATGAAGTGGCACTATTTATTCCACATCTTTATAGAAAAGGTTAGTTATAATGAGAAAGCTTTGTTTACTCAAATTACTTCTATGATTAAATGGTTAATTGCAAAGAAATGGAAACAAACGCAGGTTCCATCAATTAAAGAAGTATTGGAAGTGGTTAATAAAAACAGGGAGATGGATAAAGATACAGTAAATCTGGGTATAAAGGTATCCTCAGCAAAAAAAATGGTCCATCTGGGATAGTCAGAGCCACCCTCTATTCGAAAATTAGAAAGATTTGACATTATTGCGATATCCTGCAGGCAATGTACGTAGTATATTTGATGGTATTTGTGTAGTGTATGTGTAATTTGTAAACATTTTTATTATGTATTTGAAATATGAAATAAAAAATAAATAAAAAAACAAACATATAATTTAAAGCATTGATAATAACCAGGAATGTTTGTTTTGTTTTTAAATTGCATTCTCTTGCTGTAGCATGTGCTAGCTGATTATCAGGAATAAATAAATCCCTTTTAGTGCATCATTACGTTGCATATAAGAAATACTTTTTAGTATTGTCGTTCTCTAAAAGTAATTAAATGGAAAACATTTTTTTTTATTGTTTTTAATCAAAAAAAAATGTAACCAGATAGTACACATTTTGGATGTTCTCTGCTTGCCAGCAGTGGGAGTCAGTTGCCACTAGGTGGCGGGGTCGAGATTTTCTTTAATCTCTTAGGGTTAGGGTAGTGGCAGATGATATGATTTACATAGTAATATAGTGGCGCACTGTGCTCATCATTTGCCACTACCCTAACCCTAATCCTCACCCTAGGAAATGTATGAAAATCTTGGACGTGCCACCTAGTGGCCGCTGGCCACCACTGTTGGCAGGCAGAAAACAGGAAAGGTCTTACATTTCCATTAATATGTCTACTACAAATGACAGGTACATCCAGATTTTTTTTATATATGTAAGGAGCCAAGTTATTATTATGCACCATATGTAATAATTATAGCAAATGCTGTTTCCTATGTATTAGATACTTTGGTTCCTAAAGCCCCGATCCTCCTAATCCTTGAAGGGGCAAATCTCACCCCCCAAACTCTGACTAAATCCTATTGTACATATATCTGGGTATCCGTATTAAACCACACCAATAGGTTCTGTTACAGTCAGATAAATTCCAGAACAACTGGTAGAGTTTTCCTTCAATGTTAAGTGTGAGTTATATTTTTCTTATAGTATGTGGGAACACAATATAATGTATTCTAAATATGCCCCTGTGTTATATTGTTAGGGTTTTGGTATCAATTTAAAGCTTGTAGTTTGTACTTGTTAGTCCACGTTTGGTGGGTATATCACAAAATGTGACGGTTCTATCCTTTTCCGAGTGATGATTGGCAATAAAAGTTTATTACACCTGGATATTTGCCTGTATTTTGTTCAGTTTAACAATACAGGAAAAGTGGGTGCATTTGGAGCCCAGGGAATAATTAGATGGTTTTCTTCCTGGGCTTTGTGTATGTCTATCCATCTTAATGTCAGATTTGCTTAGACTGAAAACAATGCATACTGACCCCCAGGAATCAATAGTAATTGTCAATCACCATAGATATAACAATCCAAGCTTAGTGTATAGACCAAAAAGGTTTGACAGGCATAAATTACAAATTTCACTAAAAAGTATTAAAACATTTATTTGTAATCGTTGCTGCCCGTAGTTTGTAAATTATGTTATATTTTGAAACTCTGTTTCTTTATGTTTAGATCTTTTTCTCCAGAAGCCATGGTGCTCTATAACAGTTTGTTATAGGGACACGGAAGGTTTATGGATGTCACTAGGAATATAATATGCCTATGTATTTGTAAACTGTTATGCATTTTATTTTATAAAAAGTGTGTTAAAGCTCTTTTTTTTTTTTCTTAAAATCATACAATGGGTGCCTATTTGGTATGCCCTCTGTAGTTTATGAATACACAGACTGTGAAGTGTTTCAAATTAACCAGTCAGTGACCTCTCCCAAGCTGCATGTTGCCTCGGATTGATTTATATGAGAGAGTGCAACCAATGTGCTTAGTATTAGACTATCTTCATGAGCTGCAGAGGGGAGAAACCAATTAGGAACTATTTGTAATATTCTAAGCAAAAAAAAAAGCTTTAAATAAAATAAAGTACACAGAAGTAATGTGACACACAGGTTTATGATATTCATAGTAAAATCCTTTAACTCTATTATTTATTGGGTATATTTCTCATTTTACAATTGATTGAAGCAGGGTTATTCCTAGACATATTTTCTAGTCCTGGACTCCTCTCTTTTGGAGATGTTATCTTTTATTCCTTGCTGTGAATATTTTCTTCGAGAGTGACCATAAAATACTCTGTATTTGTGTTATTTTTCTCTTTTGAACATGTGTTACAAAAAGACATTGTGCAAACAACCAGTACAGAAAAAAGGAGAATGACCCGCACAAGTACTGCCATCGCGCCTGCGCTCAGCACACCCGCTGTGGCACTGTTATAGTTCCAGAGGAGCATTTGCAGGTATCGGACCTTCCCTTGTGAGAAAAATGACTAAACAATGTATCATTATGTCAGGATCTCTATAGCACACCAATAGAATTAATTCTTTAAATGGCCAGTGTATGCACTTTTCATGTTAAAACCTTTTAGTTCACCATTACAGACATTAAAAATACCTGCACATAGCAGCAAAACAAAATCTTTAGCAGGAAAATATAATTAAACTGCATTTTCCTTATTATTAGCCACTGCTGTATCCCCCACCACTCATTGTCCTAAGCACTACTGAAAGGACGTGGGGTATTTCAACATTGTTATGGTTTGAATACAATTATCATAGTTGATATCTTCTTGCTACAGGTTTGATTTGCTGCTGTTCACACATATATTTTTACTGTTAATTAATGGAGACCTCAAAAAATAAATAAAATGAAAATCACGTACACTGGTTATAAAAGCCAAAAGAAGCTCTACAGTGCATGTTGAATAGATAGTGACTGGAGGACAGATTTGAAACCTCCCCATTATCATATTTAAAAGAATACTCACTCCAATAACAAATAGGTTTCATCTCAAAAAGCATTTCAAACTGTCTAGCTGTTTGTTTTTATTATTGTTTCTGAGATATTTAGCAGTGTTTGTGTTGCTCCCTTTTGCTAATTTGTTGCTTCAAGTGCTTGATAAGTATGGAGGAAAGGTTCTAACTACATGCTAATATTGGGATGCATTGTTTTTGACATCACAAACAAGCATAGTATGTCACACAGTAGCTCTGTAATATTAGAGAGCTGCTTGTTTGCATAATAGTGCAATAGTAATTATGATAAATAGGTCAGGAATTATTTGTTAGTGTATATGTTTATATACACAAAAAACATTATTTTGGTATTTTGTTTATTCAAATGACCCTTAGGGATTAGTCTTCCTAAGGGTGTTGGGGTACTCCAGACGTGGACCCCTTGCTAACTATGCCTTTGAGAGATATCAGCTACCCCTCACTGACGAGGCCCATAAAGGACGAAAAGTATGTCTGGGGTTTGCTGTTTCTCCTGTTCAGGGCAGAATTGCCTGGTATTTCAGGGCTGGGACACTCTAGTAAGTGAGACCAGACTGATATACTACAGGATATTCTCCCTGTGAAGGGTACAAGTGACCTAAAAGAGGCTGCTCTCAGAGTGGATTATCAGGTCTATTAAGGTGAGTTCATTCTCTGATTAAACATCTCTATTTTGGTATTTTGTTAGAAATACGGTCTCATACAATGCATACTCTTTAAGAATAACTTGCAAAAACAATTTCTCCTTAACAAAGTCCCCTTAATTTAACGCTACAGAATATGTTGGGCCGTTACAAATATATAATAATAATAATACTAAATACTTGGTGAAGGCCACTGTATATTGAAACCGTAATTATCCAAAATTACTTACTGCAGTGTGTAAAATATATTGTCACATTATAAATGTAATAATAATCCCCAGCTGAAGCATGTTTATCTGCCATCTAAGTCTCTGACTTGTTCTTTTTTTTTTCTTCTTTCTTTATAGCAATGCATGGCGTGTAGTGATGTTGGACATTATTGTGGCCCCTCAGGAGCTCAGAGTGGTAAAGGTATTCCTGATACAGACTTTGTGCTTTATGTCAGTGCACTGACCACTGAGAGATGCAGCCACGACAACATTGTGGCCTACACAGCATACTGCCAGCTGGAAGCAGAAATGGACAGGTAGGTGGACATGTTCTATTCTTGAAATATAGGGAAGTCTTGTATTGGAATAAAGTAATAAGAGGTGGCAATTCATTCTTCACACAGATATTTATAGCAGCTTTGAAAACTTGAGTTGCCAAGTAATAAGCAATATATTTTTGCAGGGTATTATAGCAAATGTAGGAATTTGTAGGAAGGCACCAATCCTATATTTGCAGTAGTTTTTTTTTTCCATGGGGGAACCTGCTAATTTAAGACCCCCTTAAGGAGATTATGTACATAAAATATGAAACAACAATTGAAGAATCTTATGAGATTATAGTTCAATCTTAAAAGCATGTTTTTTATTGGTTTTAGTCTAACACTGGCAATTTCAGGCATACAAGTTTGAATGAAATGTCTGTAATTCTAGAATGAGACTAAAAACACTACTTTTAACGCATTACAATGGACTGTGATAATCTCTTTCTTCTCCGTGTGGGACATTTGTCACATGATTAAACAAGAATTTTAAGAGCCCACCTTAGAGTTATATCACGAGACTCAAAAAAAAAAAAATCTGGGGTCCCATGGGTGCCAACATCTTTCATTTGACTAAACCAGAAGTCATCAGTGTAACGAGCAGTATCATGAGGGGCACTTACTTTTGGCTAAATAATATTGGATTTATGTTTGTCTTCAGGCGAGCGTCTCTCACTTGTGTTTTTATACTTTATTTACCGAAATAGCAATAACTGTAAAAATTTATAGACGACTGTAGCTAAAAATGAGCCACTAAAGTATTGGATAGAGTACACCTTTCTTTGTTATCTACTTCCCTACCATTCTGGTTTTTGTCCTGTATTTTATTGTTTTTTAAACAAACGCATCTTAAATGCAACTTCTAAGTGACATGGCCATCTACATCATTGTCAAATACTGAACTATAAAAAATGATGGGGTTCCACTCTGTTTGCTCTATGTGATTGATGCAACCCAGTCTCTATTTTCTGCTTTCAGGCCCATTGCAGGATACGCTAATTTGTGCCCAAGCATGATCTCTACCCAGCCTCAGGAATTTGTGGGCATGTTATCCACTGTGAAACATGAAATTCTCCATGCCTTGGTAAGTAGATTTTTGTTTTGTTCAGTCGTGTACAACTCCGTAACACAATATACATAAGGTTATATTGGCAAAGATACTGGAGTGGGTGCCAGTTCCTTCTCCAGTGGACCGCAAATTATCTGACCTCTCTCTTCAATGACCTGCACATCTTGGATGACCCTACATGGTATAGCTCACAGCTTCATTGTGAATATGCATTTTCACTTTTAAATTCAGAAAACATTTTATTCATGGGTCCTTTTAGGCATATGCTCACTATTACACAGCTTTAAGCATAGCATAGGGTGAATTATATATAAGCCAGTTAATAGTGAAAATGCATTGTGGGCTCATTTGCATGTCCTGCCTAGTTTCCTAGTGTGCAGTGCAATAACTGTATTTCTGGGAAACCTGAGCAGAAAATATGTTTTGTTTTTTTTTGTTTTTTTTTTTACTTTTAAAACTTCAAATGGAAAACAAATGTACTATATAAATGTACTATTTTTTTTTCTCTCTGTGTGTAATAATCTTAAAATTATTATTTATTATAGACTCTTTATGTTATGGAGAGGGGTAATATAGCTGACTTTTTTTTTATTTATGTAAACACCTTCTATTACATGATTGTGCTGTTCATTTCATAATAATGTGTCTGACCAAATCTTTAATCCTGCTGCTTGGTGAAGTGATTAAAAGTTATCTGTTTTCCAGGGATTTTCAGCTGGTCTCTTTGCATTTTATTATGACGACAACGGGAACCCCCTGACAAAGAGAGACTTCAATGGACTCCCGCTCTTTAATGAAAGGTGAGTACAATTATATTGTACATTTTTGTGCCATAAAATTCTTTGGTTAGTGATCATATTTTGCAGTGCTTGAAAAAACAGGGACCTGAGCTCCTAAAATACTATTTGTAACGGAGCTGGGACACGCAGTCCAAAATCTCCGCTGGTATACGATAAAATACCCACGAGGCACTACAGTTTCACCATTCCCGACCTCCCATATTGGACGACACACAATTTGGGAGTCAAATGAATACTGACTTTATTTTGTTATTGCAGAAATATTTATACATCTCTTCCCACAGGCAATCCACATCCCCCATATTTGGCTGCACAATACCCATAAAGAGAACAATAGGTGGGTCACACCTCCCTGGCAACTTTGATACAATCAGACATTGATTCAATTACACCTCTTTGTTCTTATCAGAGAATTAAAACACTTTGGAAAATGCAAGGATCCTTTACAACTTTCTTATCTCTTGAATCTCTGTAATAGGATTATCTATTAGCCTAGGTCTGCAAAAGTCTGGCTAATATTCTGCAGAGCATCAACCAGCATACATATTGTAGGATCATATTTTAACCAAGAATAATCATAAAACAGGGTAAAACAGTGATGGGTTCCGCTACACACCTCCCCCGTGACCATAAGCCGGCATACACGGTCTGATCCCAACGGATCGGCCTGGGGATGTCCGGACAAAAGTATTTGTTGGTCAATTCTCTAGTTTGACAACCCATCAGCATTACTGCAATTCACATTTCCCATATCCCCAGATAGCTGGGATCTGCGCGCACAAAACCACCGAATAGCGCTCAGATCCTCTTCACACAGTTCAATTGCCATGTAGCTAAAGTCTTTCCCATAGTCTTTCATTATATGAATGGGCTCCATGGCACAGTTATCTGGGGTATCATGGTTCACACAGGGCAAGTACAGAATGCCCCCCCTGTATGTAAAGGGCCAGAATGAGTGACTTACACTCTGGTATGGCCGAACACTGGTTCCAAAGGGCAATATGTACCAGGGCCATAGTCGCAGGGCAGGAGGCTGGCAAACAGTCCTCTCCAAGCCAAGGTGGCGAAGGGCACTTCGTCACACATCTCTCCTTTGGGGGGAAGTCTAACCAGGCACCTGGATATTTTGCTGTGGTGAGGGGGCAACACGCTGAGGGGACTTGAGGGGCAGAGGCCAGCGGCACTCTGCCCTGATGCCAGCTCTTCTGCTGGTATAACCTGCAGGACCTCCTGCTCTGTACCAGGGACAAAGGGAGGGCAGAGGCCGACTGCACTCTGCCCCGCTGTCAGCTCTTCTGCTGGGGTACTTGGAACATATTCCGGCTCAATAGCCAGGGAAACCTGGGGGTCAGTGGGGGTTAACATTTCCTCTGTTAACCCTGGGGCCACATTAGAAGTTAGCTGGGGAGGGGAGTTTTTACTTACCCCCTCCTCCGGTTGTCCCAGTGACGGTAGTTGGGGATCTGGACAAGCTGTGGGCACAGAGACCACGGTCCCATCTGCGCCGTCTGGGAGATTGGTGTCTCCCCTGGTTAGGGTAAACTGTCGCTGGGGGGGGAAGGATGACACCTTCTGCCCCCTGTGTTTCACACTGCCGCTGGGGGGGAAGGACGACACCTTTGGCCCCCTGGGGTACCCACTGCCGCTGTGGAGGAAGGTCGACACCTTCTGCTCCCTGAGGTACACACTGCCGCTGGGGGGGAAGGACGACACCTTCTGCCCCCTGGGGTTCACACTGCCGCTGAGGGGGAAGGACGACACCTTCTGCCCCCTGGGGTTCACACTGCCGCTGGGGGGAAAGGACGACACCTTCTGCCCCCTGGGGTTCACACTGCCGCTGGGGAGGAAGGACGACACCTTCTGCCCTCTGGGGTTCACACTGCCGCTGGGGGGGAAGGCCGACACCTTCAGCTCCCTGGGGTACACACTGCCGCTGGGAAGGAAGGACGACACCTTCAGCTCCCTGGGGTACACACTGCCGCTGAGGGGGAAGGACAACACCTTCTGCCCCCTGGGGTTCACACTGCCGCTGGGGGGAAAGGACGACACCTTCTGCCCCCTGGGGTTCACACTGCCGCTGAGGGGGAAGGACGACACCTTCTGCCCCCTGGGGTTCACACTGCCGCTGGGGGGAAAGGACGACACCTTCTGCCCCCTGGGGTTCACACTGCCGCTGAGGGGGAAGGACGACACCTTCTGCCCCCTGGGGTTCACACTGCCGCTGGGGGGGAAGGCCGACACCTTCAGCTCCCTGGGGTACACACTGCCGCTGGGATGGAAGGACGACACCTTCAGCTCCCTGGGGTACACACTGCCGCTGAGGGGGAAGGACGACACCTTCTGCCCCCTGGGGTTCACACTGCCGCTGGGGGGAAAGGACGACACCTTCTGCCCCCTGGGGTTCACACTGCCGCTGAGGGGGAAGGCCGACACCTTCTGCCCCCTGGGGTTCACACTGCCGCTGGGGGGAAAGGACGACACCTTCTGCCCCCTGGGGTTCACACTGCCGCTGGGGAGGAAGGACGACACCTTCGGCTCCCTGGGGAACACACTGCCGCTGGGGAGGAAGGACGACACCTTCAGCTCCCTGGGATACACACTGCCGCTGGGGGGGAAGGACGACACCTTCAGCCCCCTGGGGTACACACTGCCGCTGGGGGATGGAATTAGTTGGAGTATTCCACGTGGAGCGGTTTCTGTTTCTGGGACAGTCTCTCTGCATGTGACCCTGCTGGTTACACGTGTGGCACCTGATGTACCGTGCAGGGGTTTGGTAGTTCCCACCACCCGGACGCAGTGCTGGGGGGGGTTTAATGGTGGGAGGTGGGTTAGCAGCTCCCCAGATGGACCGCTCCCGTGCCCGCTGCTTTTCCATTATGGATTTGTGGACATCCGTCATTAACCATTCCAAGGTTTTCATGGGAAGCGTATCTGGGAAAAAGGCCAGTCTGCTTTGGAGTTCTCTTCCAAACTCATTCTGTGGGGTAATACGAGGTACTGTAACCATGAGTTCCTTTCTGTCTGCATCCCTGTAGTCCGCGGCCGCCTCCTCCTCCTTATGATGGAACGCTGTCTGAAAACTAGCCGGTTCCATCCTGCTGTAGCCAGGGGCGCTGTACGGATACTAGCGTTGCCCTCAATTTGTACTCCACGGAATGGTGTCTCCTGTAGCTGTCCTTCTGACCGTGGGAACAATCCCACCACTGCCACCAAATGTAACGGAGCTGGGACACGCAGTCCAAAATCTCCGCTGGTATACGATAAAATACCCACGAGGCACTACAGTTTCACCATTCCCGACCTCCCATATTGGACGACACACAATTTGGGAGTCAAATGAATACTGACTTTATTTTGTTATTGCAGAAATATTTATACATCTCTTCCCACAGGCAATCCACATCCCCCATATTTGGCTGCACAATACCCATAAAGAGAACAATAGGTGGGTCACACCTCCCTGGCAACTTTGATACAATCAGACATTGATTCAATTACACCTCTTTGTTCTTATCAGAGAATTAAAACACTTTGGAAAATGCAAGGATCCTTTACAACTTTCTTATCTCTTGAATCTCTGTAATAGGATTATCTATTAGCCTAGGTCTGCAAAAGTCTGGCTAATATTCTGCGGAGCATCAACCAGCATACATATTGTAGGATCATATTTTAACCAAGAATAATCATAAAACAGGGTAAAACAGTGATGGGTTCCGCTACACTATTCTTGGCTCACATTGCTTTCTGTATTAGTGACCGTTTCTGTAAATATATTTATTCATCATTTAGGTGAAATTGGATTTTTCAAATCCCATGAGTGTTTTCCACTCTGGTATTAGTATACCATGTCACAAAATTGTTATATAGCATAATATGGCAAAAAATACATAGATTTTGACAATTTATTAGGTACTTGTACCTCACAACGACAATTACAAAATTAAAACCAAGGATAAGAGGGGTGAACTAAAAACAATGCCTTCCATATGGCCTAAAGAACCCAAATCAGTAGGATAATCAATATCTCATATCTTATATTTTATCAATTTTTAGGATTCTAAAGTGCTGCTGTTCTATTATGCGCCCAAAACACTATTAACATAAATAAATGTCTGTATAGATTGTATAAAGTTTATCTATTTTCTCCTTATGTATACCCCATAGCTACCAATTCTAGCCTGAATGCTCCTAGTTTATGAGCGTTCTTAATACTACTAAAGTGGCTATATCACATGACCTATGAATATTAAGCTCTGTGACTAGTCCATAAGAATAGTTCAAATGTTTAAATGCTATGCTTATTCATGTGGGATAGAGCACAATCGTCTAGGGGGTCTTGTTTGGAGATTGCATTGGAAGGGCGTGAAGAACAGAGCACCATGTGTCTATATGCGTGCCACTGTGTGCATCTTAACCAAGGCCATAAAAAACACAGAAAACCCCCCACAAATAAAAACAAATTCAAATCAAAATTGCAACATAGTCAAAACCTCCAGCATGAGGAGAGAACAAGGCAGGGAAGAGAGAGGAGAGGCTCACCCAAAGTCATAGTCTTTAAAAGTATCAGGCTAGAGATAAGACATCTTGCAGAATTCATACATATTTATTGAGAAAGTATTTTTCCCACAAAGCCCATTTAGCTCTAATCTTTGGACCTATTTCTGTATTACTAAGTCCTCATTCCAGGAGATAAACATACTCCAGTCTTTCTCTGAGTTCCCACCAGGTTGGACTCGCATTATTTTTCCATCTAGAAGCTACCAGTTTTTTTGATGCCATAAGGAAAAGCACAGTCATTCCTTTTACTGGTGCTGAAAGACTTTCTGTTAAAAAATGCAAAATTACTATTTTCGGTGCAGGAAATAGTACAGTTTCGCAAATCTTAGATGTTTAAAACTTTCAAGCCCAAAATTCTGTATGAGAGGGCAACTCCACCACATGTGGAGGTGTGTGCCAATGTTCCCACAGCCTCTCCAACAGTACTTTTGCTCTTCTGATTTATTCAACTGTCCCAGCTTCAATGGAGTTATATACCATCTATTAATGATTTTAAACTGAATTTCCCTATCTGCAGCATTCTTAAGGAATCTAGCCGTTCGAGAAAAGGCTAAGTGCCATTCTTCAATAGACCAAAAGTGACCTAGATCATTTTCCCATAGCCTCCAATTGAAAGGTTTCTCAAGTTGATATTGTTTCTTGACCTCCTCGGAACTCAACGATTTGGAAACTTGACGCGTCTCACTAATAAAAAGTTTACTCAGAATTCAACTCTTGCTCTGAACTCAACATATCAGACTGACAAAATTTGTTCAGAACTAAACTCTTACCCGGAACTCAATGCACTTGCGACACCCCACATCTTGTCTCTCAGGAAGTGGAATAAAGTTCTGTACTGTGCCTGCAAGCACCAAAAAGTATAGAATGTGCTTACAACATGAGATCAAAGAAGGCTAGTGATATCACTTAGCAGAAAAGAAAAATAGTGAGAACCACCGTAGACCCCCAAAAAATAGTCAAGTATGAGCATGGTAGCTGCGTGTGTTCTCGTTGCTGAGTACAAAATGCCTAGAGCAACGATCTCTATGATACTCAAAAATAAGGAAGCTATTAAAAGAGATGATGTGGCTAGAAATGTGAATGTTGTGTCACAGACATTGGAGGAAGTTGCAAAATTGTTGTACATTTTGATTAACAATAAACAGTTAGTGGGTGACAGTATTTCCTAGGCACTAATATGCGAGAAAGCAAAACAATTGCATGCCGATCTGGTAAAAGACGAGCCTGCAACAAGTGGTGAGAGCAGTGAAGAATTTAAAGCCAGTGATGATTGGTTTGAGAATTTTAAAGAAAACTGTCATTCACAGCGTGGTGAGGCATGGAGAGGCAGCCAGTGGCGACAAAGAAGCTACTGGGACCTTTGTTAGGGAGTTTAAAAACTATGCAGAGGCTAAGGCTACATCACTCAAGAAGAGAAGAAATTGCCATGGCACAAGCTGATGAAGAACAGGCTAACTCTGTTTGTGTGTGGGAATGCTAGTGGAGATTTAAAAATGAAGACTCTATTAACCCCTGAGTTGTTAAATGTTGTGGAGGGCCAACAGCAAAGCCTGGGTAACCAATGGATGTACTAAGTGTTTGGCCTCACTGTAAAAAAATGATTTTGAGGAGAAAGAACTGCCTCTGAGGGCTCTGTTAATAATGGACAATGCTCCTACTCACCCTTCAGGATTGGACAAAAACTTGCTGGAGGGTTTTACTTTTATAACTGGGAAGTTCTTGCTCCCTAACACAACTCCTCTGATCCAGCCCATGGACCAACGGGTCATCTCAAACTTTAAGAAATTGCATACCAAGGCCATTTTCTAGAGGTTATTTAGGGTGACCTTGGATACTGAGGCGACGCTATCAGAATTCTGTAAGGACCATTTCAATATCCACCACTGTGGCTGGAGGAAATTATGGCCAGAAGCTGTAACTCAGAGGAACTTGGAGGCTGAACCTATCCCAATAGTGGAGGACATTGTGTCTCTGGTCTTGGAGATGAGTAATGAAGACATCAAAGAGTTGGTGGAGGAGCACACACAAGCTCAGCACTGAGGAGCTGCCTGGACTTCAAACTGAGCAGCAACAGATAGTAGTTCACTTCAAGTAAAGAGGAGGGAAGGAAGGAAGCAATTTACTACACTAATTAAAGAAATGTGTTCTAAATGGGTTATTACAAAATGGTGTTGAAAAATATCACCCTGACAAAGCTTAAGCAAGCCACAATGTGATGAAATGATGATCAAACAATGTCTTACTTCAGAAACATTTTGAAATGAAGGGCAGAAGCAAGTTTCTCTTGATAGGTTTCTAGTGGAACTTCCTACATCAAAGTCTCCAGCAGCTCAGTGGTGTTGAGAATGAAAATGTTATTGCTGTCATTTTTGAGAAAGTTGAGGTAGACAGGAGGAGAGACTCGCAATGAGCACCGTAGTGCGGAGCTCACTATGAGCTTTGAACGGCATTGCCAGGCTTAAAATTGTATTCTCGTCATTTTTGACAGGCAAGTCGCTAGTCTTTAATAACAACCAGTTGTAATTCTACTGATTTATTGGAGTACTTTTCATTTTGTCAATAGCTGTGACCTTTTCTGTGTCGCTTTAACTCTTTCACTGGCAGAGGGGTCTGGATAATGCAATAACCAGATAAATTCTCGTTTATGAAAGTCTTAACTGCGAGTTCTTCTGTTGCAGTCTTGGTTTATACCAGTGGAGTGATAAAGTTGTCCGCAAAGTGTCAAGGATTTGGGATGTTCGTGGCCCTCGGATGCTTCAGCACACAGTGTCCCTGCTGGTGACACCCAGAGTTACTGTAAGGACTGCTTCGATTCTCTGCTTTTATAATTATATCATCATCATCATCCCATCAAAGAAACACATACATGTTAGTTTGGAGTATGGGGTAACATTACATATAGTGCTATTAGTTCTCTGGGAAAATGCAAGTTGATTGCACCAGGCTGCTTAAAAATACAGTATACCAAATACTTATAAAGGAATAGGAATCGCCCCACTATGATCCCAGAAGGGATAACTCCTGACTGAAACGCTTAACATTTGTTAAAGCCTGAAAGCTGACTAATCACATATAATTGCTTTCAAACTACGAATCGTTGTCACACTATGCGAGCGAGCAAAGCGAGCTCACAAGAACTGCGTCCCTCGCAAAAGCGAGGGGCCGCATTTGCGGTGGTGGAGGCTCTACGGCGCCACACAAGCGGCACTTTAACAACATAGATCTAAAACGCAATCACTAAATACGGACTTACACAAAAAAAAAACGACCTCGCAAAAATACGACATTAACAGCCAAACCGCGCGCACCTGAAAACATAAGAAATACACACAAAAAAGACATAAAAAGCTTACCCACAGCAAGGGGGGGCACCCAGGACCTCTAATATGTATATTAATTTATTAATTATTTAATTAGCATACAAAAATACATATACACAAAAAAAAACACTCTTGTAATAAACACAAAAGACATTCTCCTCTCGCCTCACAACGAGCACCAACAAGCACACAAAGCCTTGTAATAAGCACAAAAAGCAGATCAGCGCCGACCAAACAATAACAGCAAAAGCACCTATAAAAAAATAAATAAAAATACAACGACCAACAGCCTCGCAATGAGCGCCGAAAGGATCTGAGACCACCAAAAAAATTAATGTCTGTGGCAAACAGCATTACCTGCCTTACAATTTTATTGCCCCGTCATTTTTGACGGGCATGTCGCTAGTAAATTTATAATAGGTAGTCACAAACAAGGAAATTCAATTAGATAAATGATTTGATCAGTTGGATATTATTGATCCTGTAGAGGCTAATTATGCAAACTGATCTATTATAATTGTTTGGATGCCCTTGGTTTGATTCTTAAACTGCTTTGGGGCTTTATGAAATGTTAAGACTTCCAGTCAAGTCTACCCAGGTATCCCATCAGTGATCTTAGTGGGTGATTTCTATTCAACTATAAGTGTTTGGTGTATATATTTACA
This sequence comes from Discoglossus pictus, assembly GCA_027410445.1. Lineage (NCBI taxonomy): Eukaryota > Metazoa > Chordata > Amphibia > Anura > Alytidae > Discoglossus > Discoglossus pictus. Next base: position 72,176,388 of record CM050173.1, read on the forward strand.
TGACCTAATTCAATTTAAATAATAAAAGTTTCCCTTTTTTTATTTATTATTTTGTACTCTAACTCTGTATTTATGCACCTGGGAAATTGGCCTCTTTTTATACAACACTTTATGAAAAAATAGTCCACTGTTTGACATAGAGCTGGATGCAAAGCTTTGTAGTAACATAAACAGCCACATAATGACAAGTAATAAACACAGATCTTTATTTCTTCTTGTTAAAAGCAGTAAATGGCATCACAAACTACCACTAAAAGAAAATAAATGGTCTGCCAAAGGCGCTCATTGTACTGCAAGCCCCGCGAAGCAACGCGAGCAGTTGAGGCACGTGGGATTTAGGCTGTAATGAGGCACGCGGGACTTAGGCTGCAATGAGCGCCAAAGACGCTTATTGCACTGTGAGCCTCTCAGGACTTGGGACCGTAACCTGTGTGCCTCGCAAACTAATGGGTGAACCACGAAACTGTAGACATGAAAAAAAATAGCAAATATGCTCAAATTAACTTGCAACCTCACTCACAGGCTCCCTGCCTCTCCCACTGTGGTGTGTAAGTTAATTTGAGCATATTTTTTATTTTTTAATGATCGAAAATCGCCATAAGCGAGAGAAAAAATGGCTGCAGAAAAACAACGAAAACTAGCCCGAAAGACGTAAAAGTAGGCTGAAGGACGTAAAAAATAACCCTAAGCAGTAACACTTACCGAAAGCCAGTAACACTTCATCCAAGTCACTAACATTTAACACAGGCAGTAACACAACCCAAGACAGTAACATTCAAGCGCCAGGCCTATAAACTACACAGGGGGAGATCCTTGCAATGAGTGCCAAAGGCGCTCAGCGCAGGGCTCACAATGAGCCCGAAAGGTACAGCATTCCCAGCCTTAACATTTTAGTTTTGTCATTTTTGACAGGCAAGTAGCTAGTATACAATAAAATCCAGTATTTTGGCATTTGTGTATGTTTGTTTTGTTTTAGTATTTTATATAATTATCATTGTTATTTTTGGAATCCTATTTGTTCTCCAGGCGTATATAGCTGTGGGTGGTCCTCTGAGTGTACTTAAAAACTATGTGACTTATTTCTTCCATCAGGAGGAAGCACGGAAACATTTTGATTGTCCAATTCTGGAGGGAATGGAGCTGGAAAACCAAGGTGGAATGGGGACAGAGCTGAACCACTGGGAAAAGAGGTTACTGGAGGTAAGTGAACACACAGTAGTTTCTCTCTTTTTCTGCTTGTCATGTGTGACCTTTTCCTTGCAGCGGTGTCCTTCAATATGTTAAACGACTGCTGAATATTAGGAGAAACTTCACTTGTGTGGAGTGTGCAAAAGACTAACATTAGGAGCTGTGTATGCTATGGACATAAAAGCATATAAAAAAAAAAAAAATCTCAGTGGATTGTTTTAGTTCATGGAAGCTGCAGTGGTAGTCAGATTTCTTTTTCAAAGTACAAGGGGGTGGTTTCATAGCAGGGCAAGTAGGGTTTGCAAAGTGCTTTGTGCTGAGCATGTGGGGGAGATGTATACAATGCTGGAATCTTACCTGAATCCAAAATATACAAATGTACTCTCTTTAGTATAATGTAGAAAGATCAAAGAGACTCTATTATATTAGTGAAAAAAAATAACTTTTATTAACTCAAAAATATAAAATAGGAGGAATTGAATATGTTAACATTTTACAATAGTGTGAGACTAGGCTTCTCCTAATGGATTATCATTAAAATATAGCAAGCTGCTGTCTTCAACAAAGGAGATTTTAAACAGACTAAAGGCCACTCAAATGAATGTGAATATGTTTAGATACAATCCTATTACATGGACTCTAACTATTAGAGTCCACGTAAGATAGTTGTATCTGTATAGAAGTTTGTTATTATTTACTTCACAGTGGCCTTTATTCTGGTTTAAATCTATTTTTTGGAGACAGCAGGTTACTGCAAAACTGTTGGGAGAAGTCTAGTCTCACACTATTTTAATTTTAACATATTCAATCCCCCCTATTTTATTTCTGACAGGTATTAAAAGTTAAATTTATCACTTATAAACTAGTATCTTTGTTCTTCCTGCCTTATCTTAAAGATAGGAAGGACGTTTGTATATATTTGTTACAATCATATTTACTTGTGTAGCAGTCTCTTCATGTTAATCTAATTCACTGGATCAACTAGTCACTCAATAATTCCCTTTCCCTCCTCATTTCACTGCTAAATAGATAGTACAAATTAGTAGAGCAACTGGAATTGTAGAAAACACAAGCTTCATATTCTTCTGGTAAAGTAATGTCTACTAATATTTCACTTAAAATGTTTTGTGCTCAAGGCTTATACATCTACTAATGCTGACAAAGATGAAGTTGTTCACAGTCTAGAGTGGTCCTTTTTAATTACCCATGCTAATTTTTTTTTTCTGATAACTATGTGTGTGTGTTTTGCTGCTTGCTTGTGAGTGCTCATTGTTTTTATATCCACAGAATGAAGCCATGACCGGATCCCACACACAGAACAGAGTCTTCTCCAGGATCACACTCGCACTGATGGAAGATACAGGGTGAGACTCCCATTAAACAATGAGAAATGCAAATAATAATTTAATGTAAAGGGGAGCAAGGATGAGAGTGTATGACTGATTTGCCCTTTAATCCAGGCATGCTTAATTAAAGGGATATCTAAGTTTCCTGAATTATTAATGCATCTGATGGAGGAGAATCAGAAGTGTATGAAAAAAAAATGTTTGCCTGAAAAAATGACAAAATAAACCTTTAAACACTTACCTTGAAGTTGGCAAAATCTATTGTAATTTCTGACCGTTTAAAATGAAGATTAACACCCCCTCCAATTTGTTTTGGCCAATCTGGTTAGAGGAAGATTTGAGACATAGCATTGTGTTAGTTGCTATGGCAACAGCCCACAGCATAGACAGGAAGTAGGGATTAGTCATATATCAGCAGTGACAACACTGCTGTCCTATTGGCTGTGGTGCAAATCAGACTGAGAAATGTAGTGTATCACTGAAATGTGACAGGAAGCTGCAGGAGATTGGCTGAGCTAGCAACAGCAGGTAAATAGTGGGTTAATATTACTCCCCCGAGGCTGCATGCTGATTGGTGGGGCACCAGGAAGCTGTGTAGACACCACCTGGGGGTGTCAACATAACCATTAGAGGGATTTTTACATATTAATAAAAATAAAATGTTTTTTGAGATGTGCTGCATACACAGAGGCTGCTTTTTGTCTACAGAGTGCAGAGATGTATTAATCCAGCTCACTTAGATATCCCTATAATTACTGAGTAGTCATTACTAAGTACATGTTTGAGATATTTGAATGATACACTCTGTCCACCTGTTGCAGCAAAACTGCATGTGATTGTTATTAATAATCGGTGGCCATTGTTGTGCAAACTTGCATTGTACCTCCAGTGAGTACAGCAGCCCCCTTAGTACATTCAGCTTGTATCTCTGCCCAGGTCTGTTATTATTAAATCCTGTTACTAGTGATACTTATGTTACATGACTATACACCATGTTTGTTTGAGTTAACATTTGTTTTCTCAAACACTACTTCCATGGAGACCAGAAACATCCGATCATACCCAAAGAGTGTACAATAGAAACACTTTGTAATTAAATAGCTCTGAGGGACAAGTTTGCATTACTATTTATTTACAAACTTGTTCACAAACTTCTATGGAATAAATTAAATAAAACACTCATTTTCATCATATTGCTCCAGTTCTATATCTCACATTGTTCCTGAGCTTATTTAATGATTTATTAAAGGACCGCTGTATGAAAGATTGGGCTATTTACTATTATCTGCACTATCCAAACCCCAACTGTAAGAAGGAGCGTATGACAGCCGCACAGCGGGCAGGAAACAAGAAAGGTCCAAAAGTTTTTTTTATTTTTAAAGGTATACTGCCCTTGCGTTAGTCTAGGGAGATTCTATGTCCGTAATGGGGGGAGGCTGGGAGATTCTATGTCCGTAATGGGGGGAGGCTGGCTGTACACAGAACTGTATCTTAGCTCACTCACAGAGCCTGGAGTAACAGGGTGCACGAATAAACCCCCATGTTTGACAGTTTCCTGCTATAGTGACAAAAGCAAAGGAGTAATATAGTGTGTGTGTGGTCAAAGCTGCATGTACAGTAACAAGGAATAAAACTAAAACTATAAAAGTTTTTTTTTTGGGGGGGGGGGGGTCATTTTCTTTTAATAACTTGCAAAAGTAAGACATGAGTTGCCCATGGAATAAAAATATGTTGTTTTAAAAATAAGTATTTTTACATTTTTGTTTTTTTTTTTTTTTTTTTTTTTTTTTTTTTATCTCATGTTAGTTTCTATCTTATGGCAAACATCCTACATGGGCAGTATGACAATATATATAAAAAAAGAAAAAAAAGAGAAGCAAAACATCTTTCATACCATGGTCTTTTAAAGTACAAAGTAGCGCCCAAGAATAAATCTAACCTATGTACCACTGGTAAAAAGACAGCAGTGGTACATAGGTTTCAACAACCCCCACCAAAACACTTAATCAGAAGTAAAACTTTGTAAACTGGCTTAGGTTACCTTTGAAACTGAGCTATCCACATGAGTTGCAGTGACTTCCTTGTGTCACACTCCATAATTGTACTGCATATGTGTTGTATTACTTAGAAGAAGCGACATACTCACATGAAGAACACTGGTACATACATTAAAAATGGAACATGTTAAATCTTTACACTCCATTGTATCCCTTTGATTTGAATGTTTGTACTTATTAAATCAAACCGGATATAAAATGTAAAACAAGATAATATATAACAAAACAAATGTTTCAGCTGACAGGATGTTGGCAGTCTTTGTTCTGTGTGTCTAGTACATGGTAAATTAGATCTGCCCCAGTAGTTTATTATTGTGACACAGCGTGATGTCTGTTTGATCAGGTTAGGATTTATTTGATCACTGATATATAATTGTGCAAACCGTTGGTTGTTCCAGCTGGTACAAAGCCAATTACAGCATGGCGGAGAGACTGGACTGGGGCCGAGGGAAAGGATGTGACTTTGTGATGAAGAGCTGCAAATTCTGGATTGATGAGCAGACGAGAAAGTAAGAAAGTTACAATATTGTCACAAACATGGTGGATACCCTTCTCAGTGCCCCTATATGTGTCTATCTGTTATTCTGAAAGCATAACACCCACAGCTGCCCCTCTCAGTGCCCCCTATATGTGTCTATCTGTTAGTCTGAAAGCATAACACCTACAACACCCCTTTCAGTGCCCCTTATATGTGTCTATCTGTTATTCTAAAAGCATAACACCCACAGCTGCCCCTCTCAGTAGCCCCTATATGTGTATATCTGTCATTCAGGAAGGATCACAACCACAACACCCCCTTCAGTGCCCCCTATATGTGTCTATCTGTTATTCTGGAAGGATAACGCCCACAGTTGACCCTCACAGCACCCCTTATATTTGTCTAACATCCACTTATCTGCCTTGCAGGAAGCAAAGTATGAGCCCATTCTGTGACACCCTCAGGAGCAACCCATTAAAACTCACCTGCACCCAGGACCAGAAAGCTGTGGCCATATGTAACCTGCAGAGATTCTCCAAGCAGTTACCCCAAGAATATCAGGTACATAACAAACACTGTCCGCTAAATCCTGGATGTCAAGTGGTGGATAAATCTAATTAGCTGATTATCTAATTGTGCTCTTCTCAGTCGCCATTGGTGCAGAGCGCATACTGAGTGTTGCTGCTATTAGTATTAGTGATCACATTTCTTGTACACACAGTACTTTGATCACATTCCTGGAGTATCCCCAGAGCATCTGGCTTGTTACGGTGGAGCTGTAGAGATCGCCGATTTCTGCCCCTTCACCCAGGAGTTCAGCTGGCACGTGAGCGGAGAGTTCAAGAGAAGCACTGACTGCAGAGTCCCAGAGAACCAGCCAGGTGCGTCCAGTCGACACAGCGCCTTGTATAACTATTTGTTAAGCCTTTCTTTAATTATGCTTTAAAAAAAAAAAAAGTTTTTTCCTTTTGTGCATTTGTCTTGTTTATGTGAATAATGGGTACTAACAGATCATACTTCAGCTCAAGGGTTAAAAATACCTGGCCATCTAGGCTCTTCCAAATTAATGTTGTTGTTGTTGTTCGGTCGTATCCGACTCTCTGTGATTGCGTGGACCACAGCACGCCAGGCACATCTATTGTTATGTCCCTGGTTTATGCTTATCCATAATGTTTTCCATATGGTTTTCTTGGTAAAGATACTGGTGTGGGCTGCTAGTTCCTTCTCCAGTGGACTGCGATTTGTCTGACATCTCTATTATGACCTGTCCATCTTGGGTAACCCTACATGTTATAGATCACAGCTTCATTGAGGTACACAAGCCGCTTCACCACGACAAGGACAAAGTAGCAATCCAGAAGTGGAAATATGAATGTACACCTCCCTTATACCACATTTAATTGGATAAAGGAATGGTCTATTCTTATATTTAAAATAAACGAATCTGAAGAAATACATTTGATAGTGGGCAAACTGGTTTTAGAAAGTAAAAAAAAAAAAGATACATCTTTTAAGGTATTATGAAATTATACTTTTATGGAAAACTACTATTTTGGTTCTTGTGGATTCTGGTCTTCCACAGATGGTAGGAGACTTTGAGTGTAGAGGAATCTTTTATCTGGTACAATGACAATTTGTCAGCTAGGAAAAGAAAGTGCTTTATAATAAGACTAATTTAAAAGCACTTTACATTCTAAGGAAACATTACACATTATGCTGTGAGATATGGGCCAGATCATTTTTAACCACCACATAAACCAATTAGAAAACAGTCATTGAAAACAATCCAGAGACTGTATTAAGAAAGTATTTGAAACACTAGAATAGACTGGTACACTTAAACTCACAAATAGAATTGTGTTCATTTGTAGAGGTCTGATTGTACTAAATTGGGTAATTACACACGTTATTTATAATGTGCCGTGATTGGCAGTTTTTGTTGATATAAAATATTTATTTAGGTAGCTTCTTGCCTAATAATCCTAACAATTTAAATCATATTGTTAAAATCAACAAATAAACACACACATTTAGTGCTACTAATATACTATAACTGTGTAATTTAAAATAATTTGATGATGTAAAGGAACTTATGCAAATATATTTCAATCTTAAGTATGTGTTTTATTGGTTATAAAACGTTATAACGTTATAAACGTTATAACGTTAGCAATTTCAGACATTTATGTATGAGTAAAATGTCTATATGATTCCAGAACTAATTTAGACTAAATGCACTACAATGGCATGTGATGACACCATACCAGTCTCACTCAACCTAAAAATTAATTATACATTCATCCATCTCAACTGTCAGGTTTTCAGGCTGCCCAGTTTTCTTTATTATTCGTTTGTCTCTAGTCTGTTTTTCCAAAATATGAATAATTTCTTCCACATGTATGGGCCTTGACACATGATTAAATAAGAGTTTTAAGAGACCACATTGGGGGTATATACAGGGAGCCAGAAAATTCCTTTGCAGTGCTGTGCAGTTGCATTTTCTGTAACCCCTCCCTCACAACTTTGTTTCACACTCTTCTTTAATCCCTTGATCATCTATCTATTGCAGAATATTGTCCGTGTGATTAAAGTGTTCTAAAATGCTCTGTGTGTGTTTTTTTTGTTTTTTTTTAGGTAGCAGACTAAAGAAATAGCATCCAGGCTTTTAACACATACATGTCATGATTATTATATGTGATTATGCTTCTGAGTTTATATTTTGTTTTTTTGTTGTTTTTTGTATCAGATGCTTCTAAAAACTATGGTGCTGAAAGATACGGGCCCGGATCAGTTTGTCTGAAACAGAGATCAGCTTTTATCATGGAGCAATGTTCAAAAAGGATGAGCTACCCAGACTGGGGCAGCGGCTGCTATCAGGTGACCTGTTTTTTTTTTTTGTGTGAATTAATTGCCTCCTATTTTAGATAATCTGTTGTAGGATTAGACAAGAATATAGCGTATGAGAGAGAACGGAACAGAAGGGAGCAGCGAGACTGTGAGAGTGTCGGATTGGTCTACAAGGGAATCGCAAGAGAGACTGGGAGCAAGAACTTCTTTTGGAAAACAGAGAGAGTGTAATACAGAGACAGATCTTGAGGAGAAGAGGGAGATAGCAAGTGAGTGATGATCTGGGTGAGATCAAGGAGAACATTAGAGGGATGGGTCTAGAGGAGAAGAGGGAGAAGTGAGCAGGTGGAAGATGATTTGGGGAGACAAACGAGAATGCTAGAGAGTGATGGGTCTTGTGGAGAAGGAGAAAGAGCAGAGGGAGACCTAGGAGAATACTACAAATAATGATCTGGAACAGAGTGGAGTGAGAGTTTTGGAAGAGAATACAAATCTTAAGAGCTGAAAGACAACAGGGAGAGTGTGTTAGAAGAATGACGTTAGAGGAAAGCAGGGAGAATGTAGGAGGAAGACTGGCAGAAGACAGAAGGGGGAGTATATGAGTGAGGCTGTTTGAAGATAGTCGAGAGAGTGTGAGAGGCAGGCCCTTCAAATACAGCAGGGCTGTAGACACTGTAGAGCAGGGGTTGTCAATAGAAGGACCTGACTACAAATCGTTGCCTCCGGTCCCTCCTTTTGATCATATATTTAACCCTTGGTGAATAATAAGACAAGTCTGAACGGCAGCTTTTAGTGCATCGCTATTATTCCATTGTGGGTTAAAAAGAAAACTTGGGCTTAAGGGACCACGATAATTTTTTAAAAACTTCATATGCTTATACCGATCTAACAGTATTAGCATGGATGTAAGCTAGGAACATACAAGCATTTTAGAAAAAAATCTTATTTAACTAATTCTGCTTACATCATGAGCAGTTCCATCTTGGATTGCTGGTCTCTTGGAGTGTTATCAAGCAGGGACTTACTCTTCTGTTATGTCCTATTGTTAAGTGGTAGTCTTTAAAAATAACTAAATACAGTTTTTATCTGAATCCAGTGTTCCTCCATAAACCTGAGATATATATGTCTGCTGCCATTAAAGCAAATTTGAATACAAATGTCTGTTTTCTCCCTCCAGGTGAGCTGCTCCCCAGATGGCCTGCAGGTCTGGGTTCAGGACACTCCTTATCTTTGTACCCGTGCCGGTCACATTCTGTCGGTTAGCGTCCAGATGAAAGACTGGCTTTATGGAGGGAGCTTAGTGTGCCCGTCGTGCTGGGACTTCTGTGAATCCTGTCCTCCTGAGCGAGATCCCCCTCCAGAGAACAGAACAAGAGCTAAACCACTTGGTATGTTCCTACATTAAATGTGTTTATAATATTACAGGGCTGTTATATACATTATTAATTAGCCTTCATCCTGCTGGTGTCAAATTTATATAGAGTCATACATCTTCTTTTCCAGTCATTATTATTATTATCATTATAATAATAATATTATTATTATTATCTGTTTTGGTAAAGCTGCAGCAAATCTGTAGCACTATAGAGGGTTAAGTACAAAGGGAAAACATACAAGGTTAAATACTTGTCAAAAAGTGAATGGCCCTGTCTTTGAGTTTAAAATCTTGTGTACATGCTGCTTTTTTCCAAAGCACCTTACAAAACTGAAAACTTGCAAACTTCAAATCTAAATGAATAATGAAAGAAAAGGTGAAGTAATTAAGGAGAAATAAGGGCTTGGCAAGTAATGGAAAATAGAGTAGAGGGTTGATTAGTGATTAAGTCAATGGGCGTATCAGCTGTGAAAATGGAGGTGATAATGCAGAAACCTACACTACAAAGTAACACAAATCATATGCGGGTAGGTGTGGACAGGGCGGGAGGGATGGCATGTTAAACTAGTGGGTGGGGGGGACTAGATATAAGTAATGGTGCAGAAAGTGTAGAGGGTATAAGGGATAAACTAACAACTCATGGGGGAGGGGTAGTATAGTCAATAGGGAGGTATTACTAAGTAACTCAAGTATAGTGGCAGGCACCACCAAACTACAAGCTCATATCATAAGGTGTATGCTTGCTAATGCCAGAAGCTTGCCAGGAAAAATGGGAGAGTTAGAATTATTAGCAATTAATGAAAAATGTGATTTAATAGGAATTACTGAAACATGGTGGGATGAATCTCATGACTGGACTGTTAATCTGGATGGTTATAACCTATTTAGGAAAGATTGGGGCAATGGTAAAAGAGGAGGAGGGATTTGTCTGTATGTTAACCCTGAATTTAAGCCTATAGTCAGTGAAGATATTTATGGTGGAACTAGTGGTAATATTGAAAGTTTGTAAGTAGAGTTAAATAGCGGAGGAGCAGATTCCAAAAGAATATTAGTAGGAGTATGCTATAAACCCCTAAATATAGCTGAAAGTGAGGAAATACAATTATTGTTACAGATTGGAAATGCAGCTAAGCACGGGCAAGTTCTAATAATGGGAGATTTTAACTACCCTGAAATAAACTGTATGAATGAAACCAGCAGTTCAGCTAAGAGGAGCAGGTTCTTGAGTACTCAGGGATCATTATCTGGCCCAGGTTGTACAAGAGCCTACTAGAAATGAGGCTATCTTGGATTTAGTCATCACAAATAATATTGATATTGTATCAAATGTTGAAATAGGGCAACCTTTGGGAAACAGTGATCACAACACAGTCTCATTTGAGATTGAATTAAAAAAACAACATTTTAAGGGGCCAACAAAAACTCTTAATTTTAAAAGGGCAGATTTTAACGGTCTAAGGGCAGCAATACAAAGTATAGACTGGGACAAAGAACTGGCAGGTAAAAATACTAAACATTCATGGACAACATTTAAATCCTTACTAAATATACATACTTATCACCATATACAGGGTGGGAATACAAGTAAAAGGAGTAAATCACATCAATGTGGCTTAACAATGATTTAAAGATCAAGATATAGAGTAAAAACCAGGCATTTAAATTATACAAACAAGAGGGGACAAAGGCTGCTTTACGGGAGTACAAGGAAATCAACAAGGCTTGCAAAAGGGCTATTCGACTGGCTAAAACAGAAAATGAAAAATTTATTGCAAAAGAGAGTAAGACTAACCCTAAAATATTTTTTAATACATTAATGGGAAGAAGGCGAGGAAAGAAGCTATAGGAACATTACAATGTGACACAGGCCATCTGAAAATTAGTGACCAGGAAAAGGCAGATGAGCTAAATAGGTTCTTTTCTTCGGTATACACAAGGGAGGTACCAGTGGTTGGGGCACTGCAACATAATGGGGCTACACTGCCTTCACCAAATAACTGGTTAACGCAGGAAGAAATCCAAAAGAGGTTGGAAACAATAAATGTTAACAAAGCCCCGGGTTCTGATGGAATACATCCAAGGGTACTGAGGGAACTGGGTTCTGTAATAGCCAAACCATTATATTTACTTTTTCAAGATTCACTCAACACAGGGTCTCTACCAGATGACTGGAGAAATCAGATGTGATACCTTCAGTGGATATAAAAAGTCTACACACCCCTGTTAAAATGTCAGGTTTCTGTGCTGTAAAACAATGAGACAAAGATAAATCATTTCAGAACTTTTTCCACCTTTAATGTGACCTATAAACTGTACAATTCAATTGAAAAACAAACATATCTTTTAGGTAGAGGGAAGAAAAAACATAAAAATAACATAATATGGTTGCATAAGTATGCACATCCTTAAACTAATACTTTGCTGAAGCACCTTTTGATTTTATTACAGCACTCAGTCTTTTTGGGTATGAGTCTATCAGCATGGCACATTTTGACTTGGCAAGATTTGCCCACTCTTCTTTGCAAAAACATTCCAAATCTGACAGATTGTGAGGGCATCTTCTGTGCACAGCCCTCTTCAGATCACCCCACAGATTTTCAATCGGATTCAGGTCTGGGCTCTGGCTGGGCCATTCCAAAACGTTAATCCTTTTCTGGTGAAGCCTTTCCTTTGTTGATTTGGATGTATGCTTTGGGTCGTTGTCATAATGAAAGATGAAGTTCCTCTTCATGTTCAGCTTTCTAGCAGAAGCCTGAAGGTTTTGTGCCAATATTGACTGGTATTTGGAACTGTTCATTATTCCCTCTATCTTAACTAAGGCCCCAGTTCCAGCTGAAGATAAACAGCCCCAAAGCATGATGCTGCCACCACTATGCTTCACTGTGGGTATGGTGTTCTTTAGGTGCTGTGCAGTGTTGTTTTTCTGGCAAACATATCTTTTGGAATTATGGCCAAAAAGTTCAACCTTGGTTTTATCAGACCATAACACTTTTTTTCCCACATGCTTTTGGGAGACTTCAGATGTGTTTTTGCAAAATGTAGCCTGGCTTGAATGTTTTTCTTCGTAAGAAAAGGCTTTCGTCTTGACACTCTACCCCATAGCCCAGACATATGAAGAATACGGGAGATGGTTGTCACATGTACCACACAGCCAGTACTTGCCAGATATTCCTGCATCTCTTTCATGTTGCTGTAGGCCTCTTGGTAGCCTCCCAGACCAGTTTTCTTCTTGTCTTTTCATCAATTTTGGAGGGAGCTCCAGTTCTTGGTTATGTCACTGTTGTGCAAATATTTTCTCCACTTGATGATGACTGTCTTCACTGTGTTCCATGGTATATCTAATGCCTTGGAAATTATTTTGTACCCTTCTCCTGAATGATACCTTTTAACAATGAGATCCCTCTGATGCTTTGGAAGCTCTCTGTGGACCATGGCTTTTGCTGTGGGATGCGACTAAGAACATTTCAGGAAAGACCAACTAGAGCAGCTGAACTTTATTTGGGGTTAATCAGAGGCACTGATGGCAGGTGTATGCTGACTCCTATTTAACACGATTTGGAATGTGATTGCTTAATTCTGAACACAGCTACATCCCCAGTTATAAGAAGGTGTGCAGACTTATGCAACCACATTATTTTTCTTTTCTTTTTTTTCTTCCCTCCACCTAAAAAAATTCATTTTGTTTTTCAATTGAGTTGTACAGTTTATAGGTCACATTAAAGGTGGAAAAGGTTCTGAAATAATTTATCTTTGTCTAATTTTTTTTACAGCACAGAAACCTGACATTTTAACAGAGGTGTGTAGACTTTTTATATCCACTGTATATTTAAAAAGGGAGCAAGAGCAATTCCCGGGGAATTATAGATCAGGGAGCCTCACTTCTGTAGTGGGAAAGCTTTTAGAAGGGTTAACAAGGGATCATATACAAGAATATTTCTATTTGAACAGTATTATAAGTAGGAGTCAACATTGATTTATGAGGGATAGGTCATGTCAAACAAATCTAATTAGTTTCTATGAGGATGTTAGTAGGAACTTGGATCAAGGTAACTCAGTGGATGTAGTCTATTTGGATTTTGCAAAGGCTTTTGACACAGTGCCACATGGGAGACTTTTGAGCAAACTAAGGGATACAGGAATTGCAGTAAATATCTGCTCATGGACTGAGAGCTGGCTAAAAGACAGGAAGCCAAGGGTTGTTATAAATTGAACATACTCCGATTGTATTAAATTGGTAAGTGGAGTTCCTCAGGGTTCAGTATTAGGTCCTCTCCTTTTTAACATATGCGTTAATTACTTAGGGCCTCATTCTATTAGCGGCCGCAGCCGTTGCGGGGCCGCAAGGACCGGCCGCAAGCTATTCGGCTATTCTATTCCCTTACGGCCGGAGGCTCCGTCAGGCTTGCGGCTCCGTCAGGCTTGCGGCCGGTGCCTTGCTATCTCTTGCGGCCGCTCGCGCCAGAGGAAAGCCTTTGATCTAAAACGGCCGCAAGAGTTTCGGCCGTAAGAAATTCCTATTTGCAATTCAATTGCTCCGGGAAACCTCTCTGCAAGGCTAAAAGCGAGCCGCAGCTTACTTGCAGGAAAGAGGTCCCGCTAGCACCAATTAAGCACATAAAATAGCTCAAATAAAGCCATCCTGCACTTTGAGAAGACTATAAAGGGATTTTAGGTGTTAGAAAAAATAGCACATAATTATCCTATACTCAAATCCGTAAAATATTTTATTTTTAATATCCGTAAAATATCCATGTAAAAAGTCCAGAGTGCTTGGAGCACCTCAGACATGCCCACGCCGCAGCCGGAAAATAAACAGTTAATTTGAACTTGGGTTTGGGCTGATGTGCAAGCTTGAGAGTGGGTTCCTTTTAATCCTCATGTCCCCCAATATGATCCCTAGCATTTACAGAGCTGTACAGTGCAGGCTTGAATTTATTTTTGAGTTTTTATATTTCACAGCTTACGGCCGGTTCCAAGATATGCGGCCGGCCGTAAAAGGAGATCCTTGCGGGGCCGTATAATAGAATCGCGAGTTAACTGAACCCCCGCAAGGAATCGCAGCCTTACGGCCGATTTACGGCCGCTAATAGAATGAGGCCCTTAGAGGTGGGACTGGAAAGTAGTGTCTCCATTTTCACTGATGACACAAAGTTGTGCAAGGTAATTAAATCAGATAATGATGTGCTTTCTCTTCAAAGGGATTTGCATAAAATTGAGGAATGGGCATCTAAATGGCAGATGTGATTTAATACGAATAAATGTAAAGTTATGCATCTGGGAAGGAAAAATAACCATGCAATTTATAATCTTATTTGAGCAAATATATGGGTGGCTTATCATGGCCATAGAACTAACCTATTAAGGTTAGTTTGTTCTCTGATGAGCACCTCTGACTTAGTTGTTTTGTATATCAGTCCCACCTCTCATCTACTCTAGTCAGCAACAAGGCTATTAACTCTGTCCTTAATCCATGTGTTTCAATTTGCCCCTCTATATCTAAAATGTACCCTCCACCATTCGGCAAACTAATCATTTCCAAGTTCTTACATCTCCCCACCTATGCAAACTTTCACACCTCCTTCCTGACCCTGCTATTCCTTACTTTTCTTCCCCAGACTTCTGCCTCTTCCATTCCCTTTAGATCGTAAGTAGCGAGTTTTCAGTCTTGTAGGATGCTTTGGGAAAAGCACTTTTTACAAAGACTCTAAGCTCAAAACAGGGTCCTCCATTTTTCAGTTGTCAATATTGTATTTTTCCCTGTTCTCTCCCCTTGTACAGCGCTACAGAGTATGTTGGCGCGTTACAAATAAACGATAATAATATTAATATGCAAATTACCTTTAGGGTTTAGTCTCCCTAAGGTTGATAGGGGACTCCAGACGTGGACCTCTTGCTCACTGTGCCTTAGGGAGTTCAGCTGCACCTCACTGACGAGGCCCATAAAGGCCAAAACGAGTCTGGGGTTTGCTGTTTCTCCTGTTCAGGGTAGAATTGCCTGGTATTTCGGGGCTGGGTCACTCTTTTGAGTGAGACCAGACTGATATACTACAGGATATTTCTCCCTGTGAAGGGCACAAGTGAGCTAAAAGAGGCTGCTCTCTGAGTGTCTTATCATGGCCATAGAACTAACCTATTAAGGTTAGTTCGTTATCTGATAAGCACCTTCTGATAAGCACCTTTTTTTTTTTTTTTTTTATATATATGGGGTTGTCAGATATTGAAAGGGATTTGGGAGTGCTTGTAGACAACCACTTAGGTAACAGTGCTCAAAGCCAAGCAGCAGCTGCAAAGGCCAATAAAATATTAGCATGTATTAAGAAGGGTATAGAAGCCAGGGAAGCAGATATAATTCTGCCACTATACAAATCTCTAGTACGCCCTCATTTGGAATATGGAGTACAATTTTGGGCACCACTTCATAAAAAGGACATTTTAGAGCTGGAAAAGGTACGGAGGAGGGCAACAAAACTAATGAGGGGAGTGAAGGGGCTAAGTTATGAAGAAAGACCAACCAAATTAAGCTTATTTTCTCTCGAAAAAAGGCATTTAAGAAGAGATATGATTACGTTATATAAATCCCTCCAAGGTCAGTATAACATTTTTGTCAAGGGAGCTTTTTGTACCAAGAGGTTTTCAACTGACAAGAGGACACCCCTTGAGGTTAGAAGTAAAAAGATTCCACCTTTAAGAAAGAAAAGGTTTCTTCACAGTAAGGGAGGTTAATCTGTGGAATTCTCTACCAGAGGAGGTGGTGACAGCTGATTTAATAGATAACTTTAAAAAGGGATTGGATATATTTTTAAATAAAGACTTGATTTTTCAACCTTAATTACTATGTAACTAATATATATATTGGTTCTGAGATATGACTTTAATATAATATGTGTTTGTCTTATCTCTAGATCTCTGCTCTCGCTCATCAAACCTGGTGGTTACTTTGTGGCTGCTGATGCTGAACTTGCTTCCCCTGCTGGCCGGTTTCTTATTATGTGTCCGATAAGCAAGAAGTAATTGGCTGGAGATCAGCGCGCTCTGGATCAGAGTGTCTAAGACATGGCTGCACCTTGCTCTGTTATTAGAGTGGAAAGAAGAGCAGCCAATGACAGGTATCATTAGACCTGGGTACCCACGTGTCCAGTCCTGGTCCTGTCTGTGAGGTGCTAGTGGAGAGAAATTTATGATCTTTGTAAACTATGATGAGTTTTATTTATTTTTTACTTTCTTCTGAAAAATTATCTGCAGTTTTTTTAAACTTGAAATTAAAAGCGTAACTGGATATGGTGAGTGCCAAGACTGGGGCAGAGTCCAGATTTCACCTTTGTGCACTCAAAACTTTCTAGAAAACCCTTATTGATATAAGGGAGGTTTGTGCTGGAACATATTTATTTATTATTTATCTTTTGGGACTTAACTGGAGGTCCAGCCTTTCACGTACTTACCATCGGGTGCATCTGAGGCCAAATATTATTTTATTGTACTGAAGTTTAAACTATAACCTAGATTATTTTGAAGGAACAAAAGTCATTTTGAGCACATCATGATTACAATCTATCCAATATGACCGTTATTGGTATGTCCATACCCATTATACTTACCGTTTAAGTGCTCTGTATAGTTGTAGTTTTATGGACTCCTGACCTACTTGAGAGATGTCGGTGTGCTCCGAGTGACTTTTCCTTCTGAAATTTTGTGAACGTATTAATTTGCTTTTACAGATATATGGAAGGTGGGTTTTTCTACGTATGTAATATTAATATATAATATAATATTTTATTAACAAGTGCTTATAAGCTCTATCTTTTCTACCTACAATTAGACAAATAGTCCCTGTCTGGGTTTGTCCTCTGCAGAGTATGAAGACACAGACTCTAGTACTTGCTCTACTGTGTCTCATACTAGCAAATCAATGACCATCTCTCAGCAACATACTGCTGAGAAGTGGCCCCTGATAGGCTAGGAAACTACACTGCACATCCAGCCTTACAGAGTCTGTGTCTGCATATGTTGCAGTGGGCAGACCATAAAGGGACTATTGGTTTTATTTTAGGCAGTAAAAGCACTTATAAGCACTTCTTTATAAAATGCAGTATGTATTAGTAAATGTATACACATGGATATTATACCTAGTAACACCCAGGAACCTTCCCTGTCCCTTTACATTTTTAGTGGAGTCTCTGAAATTATCTGTTGTTTCAGTTCATTTCCTTTATGTTCTTTCCAACCTGTCCTTTTCAAACAATGATTATGTTGAGGACGACGAAGTGGCAGAGAACATTAGATATTTATGTAACAATAGTGGCTTTCCATTATTGCTCAGTGTAATAGTTGTCCTTTTTAAAGCAGGGGTAGGCAAGTTCTGCCTGGGAGAGCCATATCCCAGACCTGGATTTGAGGATTTCCTTTTGTGCACAGGCGAGTCAGTCAGGATGACTGAAGAAGTGATTTGTTCACCTGTGCGCAGCAAGTATTTCCTCAAATCCAGGCCTGTGTGTGTGTCTCCAGGGCTGAACTTGCTCACACCTTTTTAAGTGTACTTTACATAAGTGAAGTATAAGGTTTATGTAAAATAATTGTATTATTAAATAATTCCTGTGGCTTTATGCAATACTGCACCTTTAAATATAAAGGTGTATGGTCTGGTAATTGGATGACCTTCTCTGTTATAGACAATAAGAACAACCAAAAAGAGGAGGAGGACTCACAGGGTATTTCTCTCTTTTTTATTGTACCCTTCTATTGTATCGGGTCTTGTTTTGCTTTTGTCCCTTTCTTTTTATTTACGCACTTTTGAAATGTCGGTGTGTCACAGGATGGTAGTGATTAATTGTCTCCCATTTCTGGTCACTGCACTAGGGGATAAAGAGTATTCATAGATTTATTTGCTGCAATATTTATATTAAGTCACCTTATTTATAATGTATTCATCCTCTGAGAGATAAACCTAGAATAATAGTGAATTAAATCGGCTGGACACCTCTGGCTCTGAGTATAATTTGTCATGTTGGTCTAGCGAGGTCTAGCCCTGTGTGGTCGCAGACACAGAGGTGGCAGTTATTAATGGCCTAGTTATTAAAGGGATATTGAGGTCCCTGGATTTAAATAAATAAATATATATATATATATATATATATATATATATATATATATATATATATATATCCCTGTGTATCTATTACTTTTTATGTACAACTAGCATCAAAAAATGACGGCAATAAAATTTGCAATGCTCGCAATGCTGTTCAAGAGGAGGCAGGGAGCCCAGCCCATAAGTTAGGTCGGCAGCTAATTATCTATTCAATTGGCGTCCTTTTGGCAGCCTCCCAAGGGCTTCCGAGTTACGGGCTTTAAAAAAAAGGCAGCTTATCGGCAATCGGCGCTCATCGCAAGCCTTCCCCCTCGCTCTACTTTACGGGTCTCGGCATTCATTGCAGGCCTTGGCAAACCCGCAACTTTCAGGCCTCGAGATGAGCGCCTTTGTCGCTCGTTGCGCATGCGCAACCTGTAACTTTTAACATTGCCTTACTGACAAACTCGCAATTACGACAACTGTTATATGTGATATTTCATTGAGAATCACTTATAAGCTCTGTTTTTGGTGGGTCTGCTCTCTGCAGCATATGCATACACAGACTCTGTTGTACTTGCTGTGCTTTCATACTAACCAATCAGGGACAATTTCTCAGCAACATTCTGTAACATGCAGCTGAGATGTGGTCCCTAATAGGCTAGGATACTACACTGCACATCCACTTCTACAGAGTCTGTGTCGACTCTACAGTGGGCAGACCTACACAGGGGCGATTTGATTGATTTTAGGCAGAAACAGAGCTTATAAGCACTTCCTAATAAAATAAAGTACATAAAAGTAAATAGATTCAAAGATATTCTATATCTATAAAACATAAAAATAACATGTTCCTTTAATGTGACATAGAAGTAAACATCTTTTAAATATCCGTTTCTCGTTCACTAATCGCTAAATGTTTTTTGTGCCATTTTTATTTCATGGGTCCGGACTCTGGATCTTCGCTACTTTGTGGCACATCCTGCCATGATACCCTTGGCATTCGGACGCGCCACTGAGTCTTTGTACAGTCATGGCTGCCGGGCAGTATTCAGGTTGTTTGTTTGACTAATATATTGTTCTGATACATCTCATGGTGCTGATTACAGTGATTCTGTGCCAGTTAATTTTTAGACAATAATGGGGGGGGGGGGGGGGGGGGTTAATCCAGTTAAAGGCAGGTTCCTGCAGCCGGACTGAGCTGTGCAAATATTTATTTTCTAATCTAACACTACCTCATGTTAATTTCCTGGAAGCATTGAGATAATGTGCATTAAGTGTGTAAATATTACATCTGGAAGTTTCTTTGTTTTAATATTAAAATAAATTACCTAAGTGTTCGTTTTCATCTAAACATAATTTTATTAACAAGTGCTTTAAAGCTCTGTTTTTATTCGCTGACTTCTAAAAACTCTCAATAAAGGTGCACAAGGTGTCTCTGGTTAGTACATCTAGTACTACAATCACAGATTGTCTCTCCGCAGCATTTCAAAACATGTTTGAGAAACAGTTGATGATTGGCTACTATATCAAGTACCAACAGAGAGACTAAGCATGAGCTACTGGGGGCAGACCTTTGTTGGGACTATTTTGAAAATTTCAGTTAGTAAAAACAGAGCTTTTAAGCGCTTGTTGTTAAAATGATGGTAGATCATTGAGCCGATCCGTGTTATCCATCTACCAGAGTTTTCCTTTTGTTACATTTGCATGTTAATGTGTCCCATATTTGTTACATATGTATTTTTTACAAATGGATATTTTCTTGGTTACAATGTAACACTCTTAAAGTGGCAGTGTTTTGTTTTTCTTCAGGAGACGCAACAAAGTTCATAGTTATGGAAATTAAAACATTAAAATTCAGACTTTGTAAGTTCAAAGGGATATGAAAGGTCCCAGAGTGACTCAAGGTATTTAATACCCCTGTGTATTTATTTACTTTTATGTACTTTGTTATTATGAAGTGCTTATACGCTCTGTTGTTACTTCCTACAATCAAACAAATAGTCCCTGTATGGGTCTGCCCACTGCAGCTCATGAGGACACAGACTCTGTAGGGCTGGATGTGCAGTGTAGTGTCCTAGCCTCTCAGAGAACACATCTCGGCAGCATGTTGCATAGAAATGGTCACTGATTGGTTAGTATGAGACACAGCATAGGAAGTACTACGTAGTCTATGTCTTCATACATTTACAGTGGGCAGAGCCAACCATGGACTATTTGTTTGATTTTAAGCACAGGGATATTATATACCTAGTAACATCCAGGAACCTTCCATATCCATTTACTTAAATGATCTTGTGTTTTGTGCTCTGCCATTATCTGCACTGACGAAATCCCCGGACATCACTCAATGTCTGTCTGTAATAGTTCAGATAACAGGCACCTTCAGCTAAATCAATGGATCTCAACCTATGGGTCGCGACCCCTTCAGGGGTCGAATGATGATTTGCCAGGGGTCACCTAAAACCATCAGAAATTCAAATTGTATATAATTTTACTGTAATTTTACATCGCCACAACTTGGGAAATTTTACGAAAGGGTCACGGCACTTGAAAGGTTGAGAACCGCTGAGCTAAATCCATAACTGGGAACATATATCACACAAATCACTTTCTTTGCTCTCAGGGTCTCTGTAATGATGCAGCTTCACAATATTTACCTAGTAAAGTTCAGTGTAAATAAGCTTTCAATTTATGGTAATTAAAAACAAGTTAGTTTACGAATCATCATTTTATACGAACACTCCTCCATCCTCTCCCAAACTGTGGCAGGGCGTGGAGCACAGATACAACAGCCGCATATTTGCTGCACAATGTCGGGAAATTAGTTAAACAAAATGATGAGAAAACCAGCTATTTGCGTTTTTCTCACAAATGGTCAACTTTCTTAATCAAAATAAACTTTATTGATATTAATAAATTATTATACTTACTAATTTATGAAAGTTGGATCTCTACAGTGGTACTTGCAAGACGTAATTTGAAAAATGTTTACAGTGGGGTGTATGTACTAAGGTGTGATGCTTGGGGACTATTCCATTATCCTAAGGAGCAGGTTTAGCAAGAGTTCTCCAAGCTTCACACACTAGTACATATGGCCCACAGTCTTTGGGATGATATTTGTTTTTAGACGAAGGTACCCGTGCCTAGTAAACTTCTTTTGAATGTTCATTTTCTATACATTTTATTTTAGCTTGTTCTTAAGACTGTGTCAATTTAAAGGGTTCTTCACCCACGTGCTGCTTAAGATTGGGCTCTGGCCACTGTACGGTTATTATCATATTTTGGGAGATTTGCATTGTATCTGTACGTTTCCACCCATGTGATGAGTAATATTTGATTCTGTTCTTTTCTTATTGATTTAATGTACATGAGTCCTAAGTGAAAGTTTACATTTTGGTTAAACTCTTTTGCTGCAGAAAATCTGTATGGCATTTTGGAGCACAATCTGCAGAGCTTCCAGCACCAGAGGGGTTAAGGGCTATTGTACTGCATGTGTTATTTTAATAAAAATAATAAACTTATTTTCCATTGAATTGTTAAATTGTATATTGTTGGAAAATGTTAAATACATTTTAAAAATGTACCAGTTTGATAATAAAGTATTGAGTGCAAGAAGTGTCTATGTTTAATAGAAGTCAAAAAGTATGGTGGCATCAAGCAGTGAGAGGAAATGGTCTAGCCAGCTGACTCTAAATAAAAGCTTGTGGTGACATCTAATAGTGAGAGGAAATGGTCAAACCAACTGACCCCAAATACAAGCTTATCGAGGAATCTAGCCAACCGGCTCTAAATACAAACTTATGGTGACATCTAGCCAACCGGCTCTAAATACAAACTTATGGTGACATCTAGCCAACCGGCTCTAAATACAAACTTATGGTGGCATCTAGCCAACCGGCTCTAAATACAAACTTATGGTGACATCTAGCCAACCGGCTCTAAATACAAACTTATGGTGACATCTAGCCAACCGGCTCTAAATACAAACTTATGGTGGCATCTAGCTAACCGGCTCTAAATACAAACTTATGGTGGCATCTAGCCAACCGGCAGTAAATACAAACTTATGGTGGCATCTAGCCAACCGGCTCTAAATACAAACTTATGGTGGCATCTAGCCAACCGGCTCTAAATACAAACTTATGGTGACATCTAGCCAACCGGCTCTAAATACAAACTTATGGTGGCATCTAGCTAACCGGCTCTAAATACAAACTTATGGTGGCATCTAGCCAACCGGCTCTAAATACAAACCTATGGTGGCATCTAGCCAACCGGCTCTAAATACAAACTTATGGTGGCATCTAGCCAACCGGCTCTAAATACAAACTTATGGTGGCATCTAGCCAACCGGCTCTAAATACAAACTTATGGTGGCATCTAGCCAACCGGCTCTAAATACAAACTTATGGTGGCATCTAGCTAACCGGCTCTAAATACAAACTTATGGTGGCATCTAGCTAACCGGCTCTAAATACAAACTTATGGTGGCATCTAGCCAACCGGCTCTAAATACAAACTTATGGTGGCATCTAGCCAACCGGCTCTAAATACAAACTTATGGTGGCATCTAGCCAACCGGCTCTAAATACAAACTTATGGTGGCATCTACCAGTGAGTGGAAACAGTCTAGTCAACTGACTCTAGTTTATGATGGCATCTAAGGATTCTAAATACTGAAAAGAGATTCTAATGGAAATGATTTACAACTTGTCTACTATATATTGACAGCTCTTCAGCATGAAATATATATATATATATATATATATATATATATATATATATATATATATACACACATATTAATATACAGGAGCACAGAACATGTTTAACCCCTTTTGTGTTTCAGAAAGATGTTTACTGTACATCACTGAAAAATAAGAAACTTTGGACACATCAAATATATTTATTTTTGTCATCACCATAATAGAAATGAGATACAAATAACAAATGCATTACAATGTTTCATTCCAGATATGTATGAAAGATACATCACATGTGAAATAGTTTTACCACCCAAGATTATTATGATTACTGGAAAAATAGCCTCAATACGGAGGCTTCATGGTGAGGAAATGGTCTATCTACTAAACAAAATAGCACATAAAATCACTGCCACAACTGCATTGTTTCCCTTTTACTAAACATAGTGCAATTTTTATAGTAATAATATTAATAATTATAGCCCAGCTTTGCAAACAAGAAACAAAATGTGAAAAAAAAAAGTGTGCGCAATTCAGCAGTTTATTTGCAGCATTAATTAACCACTTCATTGCTGGGCCTGGGTTTTTATTAAGCAGCCATAAACAGATGTATTATAGAGGCGTCATGGTGGCCACACGGTATGGCACCGATCTGCAGAGCAGCCCGGCACAAATGGTGATACATTCAGAGAAACTTGGCAAAAGGAATCTATAAGTGCAATACTTCTCCATCTAAATATGATCTGTGCACAAAAGAAGATGAATGTAATGGATAAAACATTAAGGAATGGCTTTAAATCCCATAATATCCCAAGACCCACGTCTACTAGCGCTATGGAATATGTTGGCGCATTTAAATATAGGTTAAGAATAATAAAGGCAATTTCATGTTTATCTTATTTTGCTAATTATAAGACATATTGGATTTATATAGGATATACAATTAAGGACAAAAAGCTTAATAGATATATATTTGCAATGTAAGATGCAGAATAATTTCATAGCATTTTTTGGAAAAAAAATAAGTCTTATATGCTAGAAAATACAGTACATTTCAATGAGCTTGTGCGTTTCTGTTCCACATTAACATAACAAACAATAAAAGCCGCCATCCCCTCCAGGGCTGATTCAGGTGAATTGTTACATTCATTTTACTTTATTACATTGTGAAAGTCTGACTGATATTACATGATATGATATATCTAGTACCACTAAAGACAGATATTCCAAACCTTTCCTCGGAGACCCCCTAGTCAGACGAGGATTTAGGTTGAACACTTAGGAGGTACACATAAGGCAATTATGGCTCCAAAGGCTGTTGATCTAACAGTGTTAAACCTAAATCAAATCCGGTCTAGGTGTTTTTGAGGTGAGGTTGGGGAATCCCTGCCATCCATCTGAAGCAAGGAGATCTCCAGAGGGGTCATCAATACGAGGACCCCTTTCACCAAGAAGCAATCTGCATTTCAAATATATTGTTGGAGTCTTCTCAATAGAAACAGAATATTACAGTAGATGAGAACGTCTTAGCCAGACTAGTCTAATCCTATTTCTATTTTTATTCTGTTTCCAGACTTGTCTCATTATCCCTATCAAGTGGCTGATCCATGGATCCATCACCCTTACTATAAGATTGTACTTTCTCCCACTTTGTCAGCTTTTTAACTCTAGAACATGACATGTATTGTCTTAATTGGGGTAGAACCCTCCTGAGGGCCAAGAGAAAATAAACTAATTACCAGGGAGGCATTAAAACTGTGAAGGACATGGGCTGCTCCGCATCCGGGAAGATACTTCCTGGGAGATTTCTTTGTTTTTCCATAAAACAAGAATTATAAAATTGAGGTTAAAGAAAAAAAAAAATCTAACTAGATTTTTGTTACCTTTTATCCATGTTTTATGTGCATTTATCCAGAAGAGGAAAACATAAACAAATCTCTGGATTCTGATTGTTATAACATGTCCTTCTGGATTAATAATGTTTTCATGTACTAAAGTGCCCATGACTAAAGTAGTCTTATTATTCTTGGAAGTATTTATATAGAGTAATCATATTCCATGTGTTTTTTACGGAAAAGTAAATGTAATTGTGTTGTCCTGTCCTTTTAGCTTAATCCCCCCACTAACTATATTAGTTTATTTTACTTTTAAAACATTATTCAAGCCAATATCACATGCAATTTTCACCCCATTGTTTGCATCAGACCACCCTGATAGAACAAGCTTCTCCTTCCAGATATTCTTGACCCCTTTCAGAGATTTAAATAAAACAAGCTGGAGATGCTCAAAAGGTAAAAATGTCAAGTTAAAGGAGAGAGTTCAGGGATGCTATTTTACTGAAAGGATCATAGACAAGTCAACAGTCTTCCTGAAGACGTGAGAAGGATCATTCCAGGAAAAAAAACTCAAGAACGTCTGGGCAATATAAAGCCATCCTACTCATGAATGAAGCCTAAATTGGAATATTAACATAGTAATTGAGGTTGAAAAAAGACTATTGGTCCTTCCAGTTCAATCTATTTGTCCCATTGGTTCTCATTTGCTGTCAATATCTGTTTCTATGTAGGGCTTGCAGATGGTCACTTCATAAGATAAGCGCCATTTGCCGGCTTTCTGGTACTACCCTCCATCTTAGTGTATTTGTTTGTGCTTCATGAACTTGCTGGAGATGTTCAGTGTTGTTTGTGTTCTGGTCAGTCAGGACAGGCAGCGACTCACAGTCCTTCCCACTAATAATGCTCTGGATGGTTCTGCAGACAGGAGATGAAATCCTGGACTGGACGTCCCTCATAACAGATCTTATAGACAGCCACAAACAGAGGAAACCTGCAACCCAGAGAAAGTTGGTCAGTGTTATAATGATGAAAGTGTAGTTCAGTTTAACCTGCTCTGAGATTTCTTTTTACTTTATTAATGCTTTCTATCAGATATTGATGCTTATTATCCAGTGTTCTTCTAGGGTCTCTCAAACAACCGATTTTTTTAAGACCATTTCAAAATCGTAGCACATTTAAAACAAAATAACAATCCCAAATAAAGTGAAATAATCCTGGCCATCTACTCAGTTTCTGAACTTAGCCCTGCTATTTAGTCATTATGTCTTGGTACTAAGTGCTCAGAGTTTCACAATAATATCTAGTAATCAGATTACTCCCCCAGGCCGGGGGGCTTGTTTGGAGCATCTGATGAAACTGTGCGGGGTTTGGGTGTAGGAAGAGGTGTCGGAGTCGGGAGATATAAATACTGATAGTACTAGTAAGGAAACTAATGGCAGTATATTCAAGGCAGGGGTGGAGCTACTGCCAGTGCAGACGGTGCAATGCACCAGGGCCCTCCTCTGGGGAAGGCCTGTGCTGTCTAATTTTTTTGTATTTTATTTCTTTTTTTTTAATTACATTTTTTGTATGTAGCTGCAAATATTCTTATTGCGAGAAAAATGTTTGTTTTTACATAAGTTTTTATACTTGCACTGCTAGGCTGTTAGTAAGTGCCATGCTGTGTGTCTTCGTGCAACAGTGTCACACTGGTAGTATGCAGAGCCTCCTCTATGGGCAGGACCTTAGGTTACAGATGTGAATGATGGAAGCACTCATAGATTAAAACAAAAATTATATAAAGCAATACAAAAAATGCATAAAGAACCACATTAAACACATAATGTGAGCGTCATAATCTTATATTTTTGCACATGTTGGTGGTCTAAATGGCTAAGGCCATCTCCATTGTTACGCTATGAACAAATATATATGATAAATAATGTTAGGGACAGACCGTCCAAATATAAACTCAGAGATTATTCTGATGACACTCTGACTTCTGTGCATTATTTTCTCTCATTATATCTTGGTACTCAGATATAATTGATACACACATCAGAATACATGATTACTCACTAATCTGATCCTATCAAATAATAAAGATGGCCTTAAGTGACCAGTATGCCCAACATACTTATCGATCAGGTCCTTCTGCTTCAGGATCTTGTAGACCTCGGCTGAAGCCTGGGGACCCTGCAGCTTCTGACCGTTCAGCATTTCTTTCTCCAGCTCCTCAATGGACTGAAATGAACAAATCAAACTTAACATCATGACGTTTACCCCATCAATGATATCTGCCCCAGACTACAGGAGCACTGAGTCTGTTATGGCACTTGTAAAAATGTGACAAGTAAAATGTTAAATATAATTAATTGGACCACAGCAGTCCTTTGACCCCAGATTAACACTTACTTTCCCCGTTTTGGCGAACGCCTCGGACACCTTGCGGTTTCTGCCTCCATAGCAGGTGGTTACCAGGTCGGCCACTCCGCAGCTCTCCAGGAATGTGCTGGTGGAAACTGAGCCTTTACAGAAGAGCCGCGCAAATGCCACCATCTCCATGAGGCCTAGCCGGATCACTGCAGCCTTTGTGTTATCACCAAACCCCAGCCCATCGCAGAATCCGGCCCCCACGGCAACGATGTTCTGATATATTAGAGATGTTACAGGTAAGCTCACATGATATGTTCTGACATATTACACTTTATATGTGTTACATTATATCTTAAAGGGATATGGAAGGTTACTTCTGTGTCTATTTACTTTTATGTACTTTATTTTATTAAGAAGTGCTTATAATCTCTGTTTCTACTACCTAAAATCAAACAATTAGTCCCTGTATGGGTCTGACACTGCAGCGTGTGCATACACTTATTCTGTATGGCTGGATATGCAATATAGTTTCCTAGCCTATCAGGAACCACATCTCAGCAGCATGTTGCAGAATGTTGCTGAGAGATGGTCACTGATTGGTTAGTGTGAGACACAGCAAGTACAGCAGAGTCTGTGTCTTCATGTGGTGCAGAGGACAGACCCATATAAGGGACTATAAATCCTCTTTTTGTACCTTCAGGGCTCCACAGATCTCCACTGTGTCTGAATCTTCCACCACTGTGATCCGGAAGTTCGGCGTTTGCATCAGTTCCTTGAAGATCTGCCCATGCTGTGGGTTTTTACACCCTACAACAGAAATATACCCCACCCCATTTAATACTTTCCAAACCAGAAGGACAAAACACATTGGATTAAAGACACAAATGAGAACTCTTCAGAGCCTATGTAATCTAGGAAGCCTCTTCAATGAAGATTAATAATCAATGTGGAAAGTAGGTTAGGAAGATGGAAAGATGGATTGAAAATACTTGAAGATTGAGGACAAACATCTATGAAGATCAGTGAGAAATGAATAATTTTCAATCAGTATTTTTCTGACAAATGTTATTTTTTTTAAATGATAAAATTAAAAAGTTGTTTATATTAATCTTTACTACGTAGAAGTCATGAAAGCCAGACCATTAAGTGTCCCTTTACATTTCTGATATATAATTTATATTTAACTATAAGCAGTAAAAAGTCATTTATCAATCAAAAAAGTCATTTATTGCAATAAACCTACAATAGAGACTGTAAACCCACAATGCCCTTGCTTTTATCTAGGTGGTAAAACATAATAATTGCAAATATTTGGCAAAATAATCCCTGGGGAGTCTGCATGAGTTGTTTTCAGGTTAAAATAAACTATTGGAAAAAACCGGAGCACATGCAGCTCCCCAGAGTATAATTACCAATTATTAGCAATAATTTCATTCTAGCACAGTAATACAATTTAAGTCTGTGCATTAAAATAGCTTTTTAGATAAAATATGACTGAGAAAGTATATATAATTTAGAATTTTAAAGTATACCATATTTGGGATTATTAATCACTTGTGATAAGCAGGGGTGTAAGAGTCAGAATAATTCTGGGAGGATACAGCCTTATTGTATACACAGGCCATAAAATAGCTCATACATACATACATACAAACACGGGATTTGTCCCCCATCCCCCGATTTTCTATACCCATGGTGATAAGGGATATTTACCAATTGTTGTCTCACAGAACTTCTCATCGGCCACCTCACTGGCTATGTTGGCCCCCATCAGCACGCTGACCTCTATCTCCAGCTTTTCCCGGATGATGTCTGATATCAGCTTCAACCCGTCCGGCCCCTCGTCCACTCCCTGCACAGACCAAGATGGCGGCAGTATAATGTCATTTCACTGAGTGACCCCCCACATATTATCCTGACAGACTGTAGCTCCACCCTCCATAGGGTTGACATAAAGATGTCATTGTTCCAGCCTATCAGAACCAACACAGAGGCATTGAGTGTACTGCTGGTACCAAAAGGGGACAAGGAAAAAGGGCCAGAACAAAACTGGACACACGCGAAAATGGAGAATATGACAAATGCAAGTAACTGCACCAGTTCTTCAAGTTTAGTAACCTTTAAAACATCTCCACCTTTTAAATGCTTAAGAAAATAATGTAGTTTAGGGGGGGGGAATCCTGACCTGCACCCGCCCCCTTATGTCTTGAAAAGGAGTATTACTGTCATGGCTGCTTCTATGCACTAGCAGAATCTGTTAAAATTAAGGTTTCTTCCAAAAATGTTTAATGCCTGTGACTTACATAGGTGTTGTTGTTCGTTTTTTGCTACTTCACATATGGCATTTTTTCTAACATACATTGTACATTAATTATTAAACAATTTACATTTTCCAATGGTATTAATCACATAAGTACAATCTTGCAGCTCCTGAGACACAACAGAGAGATGAATGAAAAGCTCTGGGGTTCACTCGGCTGCTCACAGATAACTTGTTTTGTATCAGGAGATGTGAGGATCAGACACATTATTACCAGCACTTACATGAGACAGATGGCGGAGGAGGAAGATCTGATTGTGCTGTTTGTCACATAATTATATGCTGGTAAATCCAACAATTCACATATACTGAATGAAACAAGGTTATCGGGATACTCTGGGCATGTTTTCCCATTTCTCAAAAAGTACAAAATAATAATGCCAATTTTCGGTTATGAAGTGACACCTCTATTCATACTTATTTGCTTTGTAACTTTAGAATATATATATATATATATATATATATATATAGTTTTCCCCATTTTATGAAAGGTACACATTTCACAGGAGAATAATGATACAGAGTGAAATAATGATCCACTTTATAAAAAGCAATGCTAATATGGTTCAAGACCAGTGTACAAAACAACACTTTATGAAGGACTACAGTATAAAGCTACCATCACATCAAAGTAAAACATGCTGAAACATATTCTTAATAAGCTAAAACAGAGCCCCCGGAGTAAATAACCCCCTCCGCTCCATCAACTACTCCTGGAAACCCCCTTCCAGGGTGAAAGAGTCATTCAAATATCCCCTCGAGTCAATGATAGCTGTAGATCTCAGAAAGCACAAGCTTCTTCCAAAACACTTAAGAGACTGATTTTTTATTGCAGTTACTTTTTTATCGCAGTTACCCCCCCCCCCCCCAAAAAATGAAAAGTGAACTAAAATTCAGTTTCCTAATCATGTTGTTTCCTACTCAAAGCTGAGGAAGGAAACCAAGTGCTGTGACACCAGGAACGGTTACCGGACATAGTAGGACATTAACATGTAGGGTATTGCCATGTTGTTCTGTCTACTTCCCCTCAGAGGATGTCACTATCTGAAGTGAGCAAGGTGCAATCTGTGATTCTCTAGTGATTTTTCATATTGCACCTTCTAAAGCAAAGGCAATCATGTGGTGCTGGCTCACTACATGACCTAGTGGAGCAGTAACTACTTGCTGTGCTGTGTTTGCATTAGAATATGCAACATGGAGAATCACAGAGAGCTGCATGTCTATATCACATGAAGGAATGGACGGGAAAAAGGATACCAATCTGGCAATCTCATAGCGGTAAGCAGCGGTAAACGATTCATCATTTTATAAAAACTGAGAAATGCTAGATGCAACTTATACTATTAACCCATTTTAACAGCGTCTCCTCATTTACTATGCAAATAATTCTAACAATCTCATATTTGATAAATCTATGACTGTGCTCCCTGATTCGTTTGCAAGTATTCAGGTTATTATGTTCCCTGCTCAGTCTCAGACAGATACATCTCACACTTACAGATTCATCTTGGTGGAACCTTAATGTATTGTTGGCATTAGCTTCCTAGCAGGATAGGAAGCTGTTGTATTTGTATTATTGTTTTCAGGTAACAATCAAATCCACATTATTACCTTGATTAAAGAAATCCCAAAAGCTCCAGACTTCAAGTGCCCAGCCAACTGGTCACAGATCCTGCCAATAAACTGATGAGGAACCACAAAAACCAGAATATCAGCTCCAGAGGTGGCCTCCACCACATCAGGAACCGCAACCTGGCACAAAACAGAGAATAATATCATATACAGAACAATGGGCATGAAAAGAATAATACTATTAGGAGAAGACAAGGACAGATGGAGTTGTAATACATACAAGATAGGGACTGGAAGATTTAGATAATATATCCAATTAATGTGCTCAGGCTCATTTAAAAAATATATATATTTTTTAAAAATATTTACATTTGTAATAAATGATGATTTCTCCACCCAGTCCTTTGACACCAAGTCAATAAATTTAAGGGAGGGGATGTTAGGATCCACCTGCTGTGAGAGTCATACAAGGAGGAAGAGGAGAACTATTGGACTGTTTGTTTTGCTCCACTGAGGTTTAGCTGGATGAGAGCTGGTTTTATGAGGAACCTGTATATTAGCAAAGGTAGAACTACAGTGTAGGCCTAGTATTTTTTTTTTATTTGATTTTGTATCACTGGATACATTTTTAGTACAATTTGGAAAAGTATATACCGCCTCTTGTATTGTGTTCCCCATCAAAGTGCCTGAAGCACGAGCCCATACCCAGAGGAGACTGGAAACTTGTAACACACCACAAACTGTAACTGAACACACACAAGAAACACTTTTTACAAACAGCCCAATAGTTTGTAAAATCTCTGTATATTTATTCTCCTCCTCCTTGTATATTTGACTTGATAACGGGAAAAGTGTTTGTTTAAGAATTAAAAAAATAAATGAATGCAGGTTATGGTTTATTAACTTTTAATGGAATAATAATCTCATTCCATTCCTTTATTTGCTTTCATTACTGTAAAACAAAACTAAATATATATGTTTGAAAGTTTTAGCCTAAAATCAGATACCATTTGGCTTTTTAAATAGAAAAGATTGATGACTTTGGGGAGTTATCCATGATAGGTTTGTGAAGACTGTATGTGAGAGAGATGGGCTGCAATTATCTTTGCAAGATGCCTGCTTCTGAACTTCTTTGGGGGGAGGTGTCAAATTCCAAAGGGTCTGAACAACACACAGTCCATTATATCTCTCTTTAAAACTAGCACATACTACCCAATGGTTCTCCTAAATACTTTGCTCATTTTCTACATCTCTATTAACAATTAATTACCTGCCTACATTTTGCTTTGGGTAAAATAAAATGTTTTTAAGGATCCATGTGAAAAAGGTTACCAGTCACCGATCTATAAGGTTCACATAGTTGATAGTTTGTAAAACAATTCACAAACACATACAGCCTTATTAAATTGCTATTTGGCCAATTGAATAAGGCTCTATATAAGCACACAGCATATTTTGTTTTACAGAAGTTTTTTTTAGTGAACTTCTACCCAAAAGCAAGGTCTTCACTAACTAAAAACTTCTGTAAAAAATATTTATGCTCTGTGTTTATATAGAGCCCTTTAGAATTGGCCGAATCGCAATTTAATAAGGCTGATTATGTTTTTCCTAACATACAATGTTCCTTTAACAGCCACATGGGAAGGTGATCCAACTGTTGGATACATTTAAAGCATTGCAGCTGTTCAAGAAAAAATACATGTATTTGTGAAATATTTAATAAACTAACACAATTAGAAGCTGTGTAAGTCATGGATATAAAAACACTTAGAGAAAAACAGAATCTTTGAAGACTGTTTATGAGTACAGGAATCCATTTTGTGTTTGTGACATCACTTCCTCAGTGCTGGATCTAGAGGGTGTGTTTATGTATCTACCAGTAAAAAGAGAAGTTGGGGAGAGGAGAATAGGGAGAAGTCATTAGCCTTTGTTAGATCATTAGATCAGATTTAAATTGACACCACACCCTCCAACCTTACACGCTCAGAAACAGGAAGTTTGCATTAATAGAAGCAACCACAGCTCTACAGAAATGTAAAGTCCCCTTTCACACCCATATAGTGCACCAAAGTATCATGGATGCCTCCAGTGTCCAACAGAGGCATCAAATTATGTTTTTCTTCTAATTAGAAATTAGCTTTATGACTTTTTCCTGCTTAATTATTATATTAGTTAGACTAGAAGCTTCATTGTTTAGTGGTCATTTATTTATGTTGCAAAACCCACTCCAGTGTGATAGTTAGTTCTTCCAAAAGAATGGACCAGAGGGGCCCAGACATTGCAAAGAGGGGCCAGTGACCCAAACATACAGAGACCCTTCCAGGTGAGGTAGCCAAGCCCAGTTATATTAAATGGAATACAATAGCTCATAAATGAAAGGATGCATAAAGTCAAGTTCTTCAAATAAAGCATAATTGCAGTATTACACTTCAATGGTTATTTGTAGGAGAAGTGGCACCAAATTCATGTTAAGTCCAGTACTTTATTACAATGAACTACAGAGCTGGCATTTTGTAACATTTCTAATACAATACTTATTTACGTATCCGGGTTCTAATCATCATCCAGTGATCCAGTGTAATTAAAGCTATCAGCTAATTTTTATAATTTACATTTCTGAAGAACTTGACTTGATAATTGACAAAATGCTATTTTTTTTAACTAGCTGGTAATATTTTGTGTTATTTTAGTGTTCATTTTCTTACATTAATATAATTTGTATTCCATGCAAAAAACTTTTGTAACAAACTATTATAAATATGCCATACAAAGTTTGTGAATTCAGCTGTTTTTGTCCAAATAAATACAAGGTCAGTGATCATTTTTATTTACTTTTCACTGGTTCCTTTGTAGAAAGTCAGTGTGAAAATATTAAATATGTATTAACAAAAGAATCCAGTTCTGAGCACTGAGAGTTTCGTAATTATACAGTTGATTTGTTCTTGCTCTTTCACCCACTTCAGTAACAAATATAATCTCCAACTGCCGCCTCCGGGCATTGCACAACAAGGAATAGGAACAAGGCGAGGAGCAAGTGCAAGGGGAGGAGGCAAATAATGTGTTGTGAAGGTCACCCTGCCCAGGGACGCAAAGCAAAAAGGGATATACTGAGCAGACAAACATGGAGGGGACACAATGAGGGGGCACAATGACTAGACACTGCAAAGGGAGAAGGACACACTGACCAGACCCTGCAAAGGGAGAGGGACACACTGACCAGACACACAGAGGTGGCACACTGACCAGACCCTGCAAAGGGAGAGGGACACACTGACCAGACACACAGAGGGGGCACACTGACTAGACACTGCAAAGGGAGAAGGACACACTGACCAGACCCTGCAAAGGGAGAGGGACACACTGACCAGACACACAGAGGGGGCACACTGACTAGACACTGCAAAGGGAGAAGGACACACTGACCAGACCCTGCAAAGGGAGAGGGACACACTGACCAGACACACAGAGGTGGCACACTGACCAGACCCTGCAAAGGGAGAAGGACACACTGACCAGACACAAAGAGGGGGCACACTGACTAGACACTGCAAAGGGAGAAGGACACACTGACCAGACCCTGCAAAGGGAGAGGGACACACTGACCAGACACACAGAGGTGGCACACTGACCAGACCCTGCAAAGGGAGAAGGACACACTGACCAGACACAAAGAGGGGGCACACTGACTAGACACTGCAAAGGGAGAAGGACACACTGACCAGACCCTGCAAAGGGAGAGGGACACACTGACCAGACACACAGAGGTGGCACACTGACCAGACCCTGCAAAGGGAGAAGGACACACTGACCAGACACAAAGAGGGGGCACACTGACTAGACACTGCAAAGGGAGAAGGACACACTGACCAGACCCTGCAAAGGGAGAGGGACACACTGACCAGACACACAGAGGTGGCACACTGACCAGACCCTGCAAAGGGAGAAGGACAAACTGACCAGACTCCTAGAGGGGGCACACTGACCAGACCCTACAAAGGGAGAAGGACACACTGACCAGACACAAAGATGGGGCACACTGACTAGTCACTGCAAAGGGAGAAGGACACACTGACCAGACTCATAGAGGGAGCACACTGACCAGACCCTGCAAAGGGAAAAGGACATACTGACCAGACTCCTAGAGGGGGCACACTGACCAGACCCTGCAAAGGGAGAAGGACACACTGACCAGACACAAAGATGGGGCACACTGACTAGACACACAATGAGGGGGCACACTGACCAGTCACTGCAAAGGGAGAGGGACACACTGACCAGATACATAGAGGGTGCAAACTGACCAGACACATGATGAGAGGACACACTGCTCAGACACAGCAATAAAACACTGATTAGACACACAGAGGGGACACATTGCTCAGACACAGCAATAACACACTGACCAGACACACAGAAGGGGCACACTGATCAGGCAAATGATGAGGGGACACATTGCTCAGACACAGCAAATACACACTGACCGGACACACTGATAAGGAATATAATGAGGGGACACATTGCTCAGACTCAGCAATAACACATTAACCGGACACACAGAAGGGGCACACTGCTCAGACACAGCAATAAAACACTGACCAGACCCACAGAGGGGGCACACTGATCAGGCACATGATAAGGGGACACATTGCTCAGACACAGCAATAACACACCGACCGGACACACAGAGGGGCACACTGATAAGGAACATAATGAAGGGACACATTGCTCAGACACAGCAATAACACACCAACTAAACACACAGATGGGACACACTGATAAGGCACATAATGAGGGGACACATTGCTCAGACTCAGCAATAACACACCGACTAGACACACAGATGGGGCATACTAACCAGGCACATGATGAGGGGACACATTGCTCAGACTCAGCAATAACACACCGACTAGACACACAGATGGGACACACTAATAAGGCACATAATGAGGGGACACATTGCTCAGACTCAGCAATAACACACCGACTAGACACACAGATGGGACACACTAACCAGGCACATGATGAGGGAACACATTGCTCAGACTCAGCAATAACACACCGACTAGACACACAGATGGGACACACTAATAAGGCACATAATGAGGGGACACATTGCTCAGACTCAGCAATAACACACCGACTAGACACACAGATGGGACACACTAATAAGGCACATAATGAGGGGACACATTGCTCAGACTCAGCAATAACACACCAACTAAACACACAGATGGGACACACTAATAAGGCACATAATGAGGGGACACATTGCTCAGACTCAGCAATAACACACTGACCAGACACACAGATGGGGTACACTAACCAGGCACATAATGAGGGGACACATTGCTCAGACTCAGCAATAACACACCGACTAGACACACAGATGGGGCACACTAACCAGGCACATGATGAGGGGACACATTGATCAAACATTGCAGTAACACACTGACCAGGTACACAAAGCAAAGAGGGGATAAACTAATGAGACGCACCGACCAGACACTGCAAAGTGTTGGGTGTGCTATCATGTAGATGCACTGCACCACAGACATTGCCACAGAACTGCAGAGGATGGATAAACTGCCCCAGACATACAGGGGTGAACACATTGTCCCAGACATGCAGCGGGTGGACACATTGGACACATAAGTCCAGGGTCCTCACCACATTCCGGGGCAGTTGGTGTCCTGGCAGGTATTTGACATTCTCGTGGTTCTGGTTTATAATCTCCGTCAGTTTCCTGCCATCGACCAGCTCCTCAAAAACCCACATATTCACTATTGGGTTGAACCGGTTGGATTTCTTGGTGTTGTTGCCAATGATTTTACAAATAGCTGATCCCCTGTGAAAGAAACAAAAAACAACAGATTTATGTAAAACTCATGTGTTTCTTATTCATATACATTTGAGTTTCCAGGTGAAGTCAGGAAGCACCAACATCATCTCACATAGGCAGAGCTAAACATTATGCACCCAGTGGGAAGAATCGGCTGTGATTTTATTATTATGGCAAATACAGATGATGCTAAGCTCTCCTCCCTATAAACTGCTGAAATATCATAGAAACCACAGCTATTGATACAATCATAATAATACTTTTAAATAGTTAATTTATTTAATAGACAATTAAGTAGTTAATAGATACGTAGTTAATATCCCTAGATAAAACAAGTCAGACAGGGAGGACTTTTATTGATAATTTATGCTGAAAATGTTTATCTTCAATCTCAGTTATCCAACACTTTCACAACATTTTTTACAGAAACACACATTTCAGTAATCACACTTTATTTATACATGGTCTTAAACTGTAGAAAATCCTTGTCTGTATAAGTAATTGTTTCAATCACAGTTTTAAATGGATACTAAAGGACACATCATCATATAAAGGTGCTTCATTTTTTAAAACTTGTTCAAGAATCTGTATTTTTGTTACTGATTCTTTAGCTCTGAAGACCATCCAAAAATTGCATAGATAATGAGGATGGGGGTTTGGCCACCTAGTTAGTGGGCTGGTGGCCAGTTGTTCAAGTGAATTGAGATGCATCATCATTCCCTAGGAGAGACAAGCAGCTGCAGGAGCCACCAATCAGAGATTCCCTCCCTCTTACTTTTAGGCTTTTTCTTATTATTTGAGAAGTATTATCCTGTATCAGGTCTACAGAGGAGAAGTGATACTCTGCAATGCTTTGCAAATGGTGGAAAGATGATACTCTGCAGATGTAGCAGGTGAATGAGTGACTGTGAGGGACATTTGTAGTGTTTATGCCGTCCTTGGCCTAATCAGATTTCTGCTCCCCTGTTATTACTTATTTCATCTTGCTCTTAACATTACCACACATATTTATAAAGAAGTTTGTAAGTTTATGTATATACACAATATGTGAGTGTGGAGAGAGAGATGACACCTGGATTTGAACCCCAAATCTAAATGCTCTGCAAACAAATGCTTAACACATAGATATCTGTCCACATGACAAACCTCTGTACCCCTCATCCATACACATAGGTTCCAGTGCCTCCGTTGCCGTGGTCTCTTTATCTATACACAGCAGTTCAAACGCGCCTCAACACCAAACTCCTATAAACACCACCAATTTGCCATCTAATTCAAAGAGCAAAACACTTTTCTTTTCCACAAGTCTATGAACCCTATATAGATGATGTACAATTCATTGGTCCTTTAAAATAGCTTAAAAAATGCAAAAGAAAAGCGACTGCCACTCCTCTAGCCTGACCTGTTAAATTAAACTAACTGGAGATGCAGAAAATTTAATTCATTATAACCCAATTAGATGTATTTACAGAGATGATTTATTACAAACCCAAGGTCAGCAGAAATGTCTTGAATCTCAGTGGATGAAACTGGTGGCCAGTTTGTGGTAATTTGGATGGTCCCATTATTAGTTCAGTGGATGCACATATGCAATGAGGCTGTTGGCTCGTCAGCCACTTTTGTGTCCTCCCATTGGTTCAGTGTGAGCATTGGCACACATGGTATGATGCTGTTGGCTAGTTGGTCAGTTATGTGCTCATCCATTAGTTTAGTGGGTGCAAGGGCACACATGATATGAAGTTGTTGGCTAGTTGGTCAGTTCTGTGCTTGCCCACTACTTCACTGTGTGCATTGGCACGCATGGTTTGAGGCTGCCGGCTAGCTAGTCAGTTCTGTGCTCCCAATAGTATAGTGGTTGCATTGGCCCGCATGATATGAAGCCATTGGGTAGTTGGTCAGTTCTGTGCTCCCCCATTAGTTCAGTGGACGCATTGGCACACATAGTACGATGCTGTTGGCTAGTTAGTTAGTTCTTTGCCCCCCATTAGTTCAGTGAGTGCATTGGCACACATGAAATGTGGATGTTAGCTAGTTGGTCAGTTCTGTGCTCCCCCATTAGTTCAGTGGGTGCATTGGCATACATGATATGAACCCGTTGGCTAGTTGGTCAGTTCTGTGCTCCCCCATTAGCTCAGTGGGTGCATTCACATACATGATATGAGGCTGTTGGTCAGTTTTGTTACATTCAAGGCTTGTGTTTTAGAATTCCAGTTTCATCATGTTGTGCACCCTATGTCCTGTATCAGTGATATTGTGAGAGCTGCAGTGTCTTCCACTCATCCTCCTCAAGCAGTTACGAGGTGACACTTTATATTTGTAGATGAGGCTGGCACCAGATGTCAGGATACAGCAAGACCATACTTGTTTTTATGATACTTACAAATCACCCTCAATAATATGATTTAAATTAAGGAAGAGAAGTCACGAGTAGCAACTGAAAGCAGGAACCGATCAAGATACAACCACAGAATTGTTTAAAATCAAAGTGTGAGTAGCCAGAAAAAGCACTGGTGTAGTAAATAATATATATATATATATATATATATATATATATATATATATATATATATATATACAGTGTGGGGGGGAAGTAATTGATCCCCTGCTGATTTTGAACGCTGGTCCACTGACAAAGAAGTGATCAGTCTATAATTTTAATGGTAAGTGTATTTTAACAGTGAGAGACTAAAAAAGTAATACATTGATTTGCAGGTCTATTAGGGAAATAAGTATTTGATCCCCTATCAATCAGCAAGATTTCTGTCTCCCAGGTGTCTTTTATACAGGTAACATGCTGAGATTAAGAGCACTTAAAGGGAGTGCTCCTAATCTCAGCTTGTTACCTGTATAAAATACACCTGTCCACAAAAGCAATCAATAAATCAGATTCCAAACTCTCCACCATGGCGAAGACCAAAGAGCTGTCCAAGGATGTCTGCGACAAGATTGTAGACCTACACAAAGCTGGAATGGGCTACAAGACCATCTTCAAGCAGCTTGGTGAGAAGGTGACAACAGTTGGTGTGATTATTCGCAAATGGAAGAAACACAAAATAACTGCCAATCTCCCTCGGTCTGATGCTCCATGCAAGATCTCTCCCTGTGGCGTTTCAATGATCATGAGAACGGTGAGGAATCAGCCCAGAACTACACAGGAGGATCTTGTTAATGATCCCAAGGCAACTGGGACCATAGTCACTAAGAAAACAATTGGTAAAACACTACGCCGTTAAGGACTGAAATCCTGCAGCGCCCGCAAGGTCCCTCTGCTCAAGAAAGTATTTGTACAGGCCCGTCTTAAGTTTACCAATGAACATCTGAATGATTTACAGGAGAACTGGGTGAAAGTATTGTGGACCAAAATCAAGCTCTTTGGCATCAACACAACTGAATGCTGCCTATGACCCCAAGAACACCATCCCCAGCGTCAAACATGGAGGTGGAAACATTATGCTTTGGGGGTGTTTTTCTGCTAAGGGGACAGGACAACTGCACCACATCAAAGGGACGATGGACAGAGCCATGTACCATCAAATCTTGGGTGAGAACCTCGTTCCCTCTGCCAGGGCATTGAAAATGGGTCGTGGATGGGTATTTCAGCATGACAATGACCCAAAACACACAGCCAAGGCAACAAAGGAGTGGCTCAAGAAGAAGCACATTAAGGTCCTGGAGTGGCCTAGCCAGACTCCAGACCATAATCCCATAGAAAATATGTAGAGGGAGCTGAAGGTTCGAGTTGCCAAACACCAGCCTTGAAACTTTAATGACTTGGAGAGGATCTACAAAGAAGAGTGGGACAAAATCCCTCCTGAAATGTGTGTAAACCTGGTGGCCAACTACAAGAAACATCTGACCTGTGATTGCCAACAAGGGTTTTGCCACCAAGTACTAAGTCGAAAGGGTCAAATACTTATTTCCCTCATTGACCTGCAAATCAATTTACAACTTTTTTGGCATGCGTTTTTCTTGGTGGGTTTTTATTATTCTGTCTCTCACTGTTAAAATACACTTACTATTAAAATTATAAACTGATCATTTCTTTGTCAGTGGACAAACATTCAAAATCAGCAGGAGATCAAATACTCCCCCCCCCCCACACACACACACAAACACACACTGTTTCGGCCTCTGTGGGCCTTGTTAGTGAGGTGCAGCTGTACTCCCTAAGGCAAAGTGAGCAAGGAGTCCGAATCTGAATGTCCCTATCACCATAAGGTGAGAAAAACTATAGGTAATCAGACCTATAGAGCAGACCTACTTAGTTATTGTCCGTTCTCCGACTGAGCACCTCTGGCTCTTTTTGAGGATGCTCTCTGAGTAGGTAACCAGCCATATAGAGCAAACCTACGTAGGTATTGTTCATTTTCAGACTGAAATCTTAACAAAAAGAGCCAGAAGTGCTCAATGTAAGTTTATTGTAAGAAAATGCATTATTAATAGCATTCAACTGAAAAGGTACTTTTTTTTTAATTATACCATATTTGGTATATTTGTGTCCCTTGTATTAATCAAAGTATCCTAGAAGATGAACCCTCTCTTACCAATAATGTTTTATTTACATAGTCAGTGAGAGGCTTCAGTAGCTAATAATGCTTTCTCTGCAGAGTTCATTTCACTCCCCGGATGAGCTGCCGTACATTAACTCTACACAGGCCTCAATGACTCAGCTAGGGCATCAAGAAACCTCAATAATTGAGTTGGTGCATCATAGATCTGAATCACTCAGTTTGTGCATCCAAAAAGCAATACTAAAAAAATGCAACAAGGACTAGGGGAGTGCTGAAGTAAATGAATACACTTCAGGTACACAGTAATTAAACATTTATTCTATCTACATATTAGGAGAAATGCATGGTATTCCCAATAGTAAAATATGGATGTGAGAGCTGTACCATAATGAATTCTGAGCACCATAGAATTGATGCTTTTGAATTGTGGTGCTGGAGAAAATTGCTTAGAGTATCTTGGACTGCAAGAAGATCCACTCAATCAATAGTATAGAAAATGAAGCCAAACTGTTCACTGGAAGGTTTAATCATAAGGCTAAAGCTCAAATATTTTGTCCACATCATGAGAACACTGTATTCCATAGAGAAGACTGATTCTGGGAAAGATTGGAGGCACATGGGGAAGGGACGGCAGGGGAAGAGATTGATAGATGAGGTAATTGAAGCAATGAAGCTTGAGGTTGCTCAGAGTGGCAATGGCTGACAGATGTACCTAGGTCCATAGCGTCACAGAGAGTCTGACAACACTGAATAAATAAACAACAATAACAACAATGCAGAAAGGTGCTAATATCCAGATGTCAGTCTATAGAATATACCAGCTGCTCTTCTGTAACCTCCACCCTGAACACTTGATAATGTCTGCCCTGGAAGTGAATTTATTTTTATTTAAATATTATGGGTAGTAATGAACTACTTACCCATGGAATTATAAGCAGAGCAAAATCATTAATTAAGTGAAATAATTCTAGCAACTTGTGTTTTCCAGCACAGGCAGTAATAAGCCGTATGCCATGTCCCATTCAGTCTGTGTATTCAGTGTACATGGGCACGTCTTCATGTCACACGACTTAGGATATAATAATTACACATTGTACCAAAGCTAATTATACATCCGGCAGCTCTATGAACAGCTCGTTACATATCTGCAGAGATTCAATCATCTGAATGGTTCCTATAGATATTGTGGTTGGCTGGATATAGTAATAAAATGGTTTGTTCTTGTGACTGATAGAGGATATGCCTAGGTTATTATATTTTTCGTCTAACACAGACATATCCCAGACAGATGGATCTGTATCGGTGACTCTGAGTCACTAGGACATTCTGTAACACAAAGATAAAGGCAGCAGCTGAGCGAGTAGCACAATGTGACAATGTGGTCAGAATGAATACTCCGGCCAGGCTGCGGCCTACACACGACAGGCTGGGCACAGAGGGAAGTGTCTAGAAAACAGGGATAGTGTCTGGGTTTTGCTGTTTCTCCTGTTCAGGGTCGAATTGCCTGGTATTTCGGGGCTGGGTCCCTCTTTTGAGTGGGCCCAGACTGATATACTACAGGCCATAGAACTAACCTATTAAGGTTAGTTTGTTCTCTGATGAGCACCTCTGACTTAGTTGTTTTGTATGTCAGTCCCACCTCTCATCTATTCTAGTCAGCAACAAGGCTATTAACTCTGTCCTTAATCCATGTGTTTCAATTTGCCCCTCTATGTCTAAAATGTACCCTCCACCATTTGGCAAACTAATCATTTCCAAGTTCTTACATCTTCCCACCTAAGCAAACTTTCACACCTCCTTCCTGACCCTGCTATTCCTTACTTTTCTTCCCCAGACTTCTGCCTCTTCCATTCCCTTTAGATTGTAAGTAGCGACCTTTCAGTCTTGAAGGTTCCTTTGGGAAAAAGCACTTTTTACAAAGACTCTAAGCTCAAAACAGGGTCCTCCATTTTTCAGTAGTCAATATTGTATTTTTCCCTTTTCTCTCCCCTTGTACAGCGCTACGGAATATGTTGGTGCGTTACAAATAAACCATAATAATAATTATATGCAAATTACCTTTAGGGTTTAGTCTCCCTAAGGGTGATAGGGGACTCCAGACGTGCCCCCTTGCTCACTGTGTCTTAGGGAGTACAGCTGCACCTCACTGACGAGGCCCATAAAGGCTGAAACGCT
This sequence comes from Discoglossus pictus, assembly GCA_027410445.1. Classification (NCBI taxonomy): domain Eukaryota; kingdom Metazoa; phylum Chordata; class Amphibia; order Anura; family Alytidae; genus Discoglossus; species Discoglossus pictus. Next base: position 72,220,056 of record CM050173.1, read on the forward strand.
TCTGGAGTTTGCTGTTTCTCCTGTTCAGAGTAGAATTGCCTGGTATTTCGGGGCTGGGTCACTCTTTTGAGAGAGACCAGACTGATATACTACAGGATATTTATCCTGTGAAGGGCACAAATGAGCTAAAAGAGGCTGCTCTCAGAGTGGCTTATCATGGCCATAGAACTAACCTATTAAGGGTAGTTTGTTCTCTGGTGAGCACCTCTGGTCTATGGACTTTTATGATCCCTAGTGTCCACCTTAGAACATCTTAACCTTTATTCATGTTTAATACATTTAAATAAAGTGCAATAAAATGAAATGAAATAAAACAACAGGACTATTTCCTATAACATAATTAAAACGGTAAACTTTATCACTATTATTCCCTGGTTCTTTGAAGTTTATTTAAATTAATAATTTGCTATTTACCATATTATTTCATTAAAACTTTGAGTGTATTACTGTGATACTAAAATATTTATTTATATGTGTTCTTCATAAAATAGCTCACTAAGCACTTACCCTGTATACTTGAGATTAGGTAGAAATGGTAGTCCTAACTTACTTTGTCTATTTGTACCCCTATTTCTGGTAGGCTACATCAAATTGCCAGTGCAGCGCCATGGAATAGTGTGAGGACAGAACTACCTGTATGCACTGACCTTCCTGTCTGCCTATCACTGGACATTTGACATACAGTATATACGTAAACATATAGACACTTACATATCAGCACAAACTTAAATGGGAGGATGACAGCACAAACCCTAAACACACCAGATGGGAGCTCAGTGCTGGACCAGTCATTGACTAGAGGTCAGTGATTGCAGTTAAATGCTAGGCTGGTCAGTGATGGGAGGTTGGTGCTGAAAACACTAGTGCTGCTCACTGATATCTATCACAGGTTGGTCTTATTCTCCAACATTGTCCTTCACTGATAATGATTTCACTGAAACATACTCAATACTAATTAATCAGGGATACTCCAGACCCTCACTGCTAGTGACTTCAGACCCCAATGAGTGACCCGAACTACTAGTGATTCAAGACCCCAATGTGTGACCTCAATGCTAGTGACTCCAGACCCCAATGTGCGACCCTCACTGCTAGTGACTCCAGACCCCAATGTGTGACCCTCACTGCTAGTGACTCCAGACCCCAATGTGTGACCCTCACTGCTAGTGACTCCAGACCCCCATGAGTGACCCTTACTGATAGTGACTCCAGACCCCAATGAGTGACCCTAACTGCTAGTGACTTCAGACCCCAATGTGTGACCCTTACTGATAGTGACTCCAGACCCCCATGAGTGACCCTTACTGATAGTGACTCCAGACCCCAATGAGTGACCTTACTGATAGTGACTCCAGACCCCAATGAGTGACCTTACTGATAGTGACTCCAGACCCCAATGAGTGACCTTACTGATAGTGACTCCAGACCCCAATGAGTGACCCGAACTACTAGTGATTCCAGACCCCAATGTGTGACCCTTACTGATAGTGACTCCAGACCCCCATGAGTGACCCTTACTGATAGTGACTCCAGACCCCAATGAGTGACCTTACTGATAGTGACTCCAGACCCCAATGAGTGACCCGAACTACTAGTGATTCCAGACCCCAATGTGTGACCCTTACTGATAGTGACTCCAGACCCCAATGAGTGACCTTACTGATAGTGACTCCAGACCCCAATGAGTGACCCTAACTGCTAGTGACTTCAGACTCCAATGAGTGACCCTAACTACTAGTGATTCTAGACCCCAATGAGTGACCCGAACTACTAGTGATTCCAGACCCCAATGTGTGACCTCACTGCTAGTGACTCCAGACCCCAATGTGCGACCCTCACTGCTAGTGACTCCAGACCCCCATGAGTGACCCTTACTGATAGTGACTCCAGACCCCAATGAGTGACCTTACTGATAGTGACTCCAGACCCCAATGAGTGACCCTAACTTCTAGTAACTCCAGACCTAATTAGTGGCCCTCACTATTAGTGACTCCAGACCCCAACGACTGACTCTCACTGCTAGTAACTCCAGACCAATTGAGTGACCCTCACGGTTAGTATTTCCAGACCCCAATGAGTGACACCCACTGCTATATACTCCCGACCCCCATGTGTGACCCTCACTGCTGGAGACTCCAGAATCCAATAAGTAACCCTCAATGCTAGTATCTCCAGACCCAATGAGTGACCCTCACTGCTTGTGGTTTCAGACCCCAATGAGTGACCCTCACTGCTTGTGGTTTCAGACCCCAATGAGTGACCCTCACTGCTAGTTTCTCCAGACCCAATGAGTGCTCCTCACTGCTAGTATTTCCAGACCCAATGAGTGACCATCAATGTTAGTATCCCCAGACCCAATGAGTGTTTCTCACTGCTAGTATTTCCAGACCCAATGAGTGACCCTCACTGCTAGTAGTTCTAGACCCCAATGAGTGACCCTCACTGCTAGTAGTTCTAGACCCCAATGAGTGACCCTCACTACTACTAGTTCCAGACTCCAATGAGTGACCCTCACTGCTAGTAACTGTAGCTCCTAATGAGAGACCATCACTGCTAATAACTCTATATACCAATGAGTGACCCTCACTGACATGTACTCACCAGTTCCCAGATCCGATGATGCTCACTCTGAGTGGAGCCATTGTGTATTTCTGTTCCCCTGTACCTCTCTCCCAGTCCTGTCTATCTTTCTGTCTATTCCAGTCCTGTCTATGTCTCTCTCCCTGTCCCAGTCCAGTTTATGTATCTGTCTATTCCAGCCCTGTGTGTGTCTGTCTCTGTCTTAGTTCAGTGTATGTCTCTGTCTATCCCAGTCCAGTGTATGTCTCTCTTCCTGTCCCAGTCCAGTGTATGTATCTGTCTTTCCCAGTCCAGTGTATGTCTCTGTCTTTCCCAGTCCAGTGTATGTCTCTGTCTATCCCAGTCCAGTGTATGTCTCTGTCTATCCCAGTCCAGTGTATGTCTCTGTCTATCCCAGTCCAGTGTATGTCTCTGTCTATCCCAGTCCTGTCTTTCTGTCTATCCCAGTCCTGTTTATGTCTCTGCTCCGATCCGTCAGACTGAAAACACCTTAAATTCCTCTCCCTGCAGCAGCTTCTCTGATTGGCTGAACCTTGACATGTGGGCGGGACTGTCTCTAAAACACCCAATCAAAGAGCGGAGGTGTGTGCTGGAAAATGAATAAACAAATCACAGGGATAGGAGGAGGCTGCTGAGAACACAGAACGGATCTTATTATATGTGTGATATCACTGGTTACATACGGGACACAGAAAAGATCTTATTATATGTGATATCACTGGTTACATACAGGACAGAAAAAATATTATATGTGATATCACTGGTTACATACGGGACACAGAAAAGATCTTATTATATGTGATATTATCACTGGTTACATGCAGGACAGAAAAAATATTATATGTGATATCACTGGTTACATACAGGACAGAAAAAATATTATATGTGATAACACTGGTTACATACGGGACACAGAAAAGATCTTATTATATGTGATATCACTGGTTACATACAGGACAGAAAAAATATTATATGTGATATCACTGGTTACATACGGGACACAGAAAAGATCTTATTATATGTGATATTATCACTGGTTACATGCAGGACAGAAAAAATATTATATGTGATATCACTGGTTACATACAGGACAGAAAAAATATTATATGTGATAACACTGGTTACATACGGGACACAGAAAAGATCTTATTATATGTGATATCACTGGTTACATACGGGACACAGAAAAGATCTTATTATATGTGATATCACTGGTTATATACAGGATACAGAAAAGTTCTTATTATATGTGATATTATCACTGGTTATATACAGGATACAGAAAAGATCTTATTATATGTGATATTATCACTGGTTATAAACAGGATACAGAAAAGATCTTATTATATGTGATATTATCACTAATTATAAACAGGATACAGAAAAGATCTTATTATATGTGATATTATCACTGGTTATATACAGGATACAGAAAAGTTCTTATTATATGTGATATTATCACTGGTTATATACAGGATACAGAAAAGTTCTTATTATATGTGATATCACTGGTTATAAACAGGATACAGAAAAGTTCTTATTATATGTGATATTATCACTGGAAAAGTTCTTATTATATGTGATATCACTGGTTATATACAGGATACAGAAAATATTTTATTATATGTGATATCACTGGTTACATACGGGACACAGAAAAGATCTTATTATATGTGATATCACTGGTTATTTACAGGATACAGAAAAGTTCTTATTATATGTGATATTATCACTGGTTACATACAGGATACAGAAAATATATTATTATATGTGATATTATCACTGGTTATTTACAGGATACAGAAAAGTTCTTATTATATGTGATATTATCACTGGTTATATACAGGATACAGAAAAGTTCTTATAATATGTGATATTATCACTGGTTATATACAGGATACAAAAAAAGATCTTATTATATGTGATATCACTGGCTACATACGGGACACAGAAAATATCTTATTATATGTGATAGTATCACTGGTTATATACAGGATAGAGAAAATATCTTATTATAAGTGATATTATCACTGGCTATACCAGTAGGGATAAGTATCCATATAATGTACCCAATAAGGACAGTATAAATATAACATACCCAGTAAGGGACAGTATCCATAGAATGTACCCAATTATGGCAATATCTATATAATGTACCCAATAAGCGACAGAATTCATATATTGTACCCAATAAGGGATAGTTATCCCTACTGGTACATTATATGGATACTGTCCCTTTTTGGGTACATTATATGGATACTGTCCCTTAGTAGCCTCACTGAATAGAACAGGGGTTAGGAATCTACGGCACTTTCGAGTGGCACCTTATTCCAGTATTGCTAAGTGATGATCGCGTGATGAGGTGGGTTATTTTAAGTGATGTAATAAGAGGAAAGGTGAAAAAGTTGTGACTTCATCTGAATGGATGAGATACAAGAGGTCATGTGACGCCAGTGATAAGATGGTGGTAGAAGTGCTGTATATTTGGGATTTATTAAGATGGAACAAAAGACCACGTGATAAGCTGGAGTTGTTCTAAGCTTTAGAAATGTGATGTTAGTAGTTTGATGAGACCTGAGTACAGCGTAAAATATCAACCATACAAATTACATACACACACAAAGCACATTTCATATACACACACATTACAAACATGCACACATTGCACACAAACACACATATCAGACACACCTCAGTACAAGTGATGATTGCTGGCACACCTTGTCTTTTTATAACAATAGCACCCCAGGCCACCTCTACAGAACAGCCTGACTTCTTATCTTCGCATGAGAGACTCTGCACTGACATTATGTACAACACACATTCACATATAAATTGCATTCATTGTGTCAGGTCCAGCTACTCCTTGAGCCCCAAATGTTGTTTTTTTTTCTATGGTGATGGGCAAAATATTTTTGCAGAAAAATAAATTAATTTATTAATAAAACACTGCAATATAGCTTTTTATCTTTAATATATATATTTATATTTTATTTTCACACCTGTGTGGTTGAGTTTATGGAGTGGGGTCAAGGGGCAGCGTGATGGGATATGGAACAAGATGAGAGGGTATTAGATGGGGGCATGCGATGATCTGGATTGTAGAGGTGCTGAATATGAAGTCCTTAAGAGATCTAAATAAATAAACAATAAATAATATTAACATTTGTTATAATGATACATTATATCAGCTTGAGGGCACATCCTTTGGGACCAATTCCCTTATCTATAGCCTTCAGGGACACAACGGGAATAAAATACAGACACTGCAACCTGTGTCTGGATGCCAGGCTGTGGGCACAGAGCAGAGCTACGATGGGTATAGAAACATTTCATGTTTGTCTTCTAGATATTAAGCTCATTAAGGATAACAAACAATAATAATGAGGGTGATATTATTTTGTTTTTAACAACTTATTAAATTAGATTAAATATTATTATTTGTGAATAAATCTATAATATTGCCATAAAAGGTTTCTAGTGTTGATATGTTATTTGGGAGTGATTACATAGCACTCCTCATTGTACTTTCTATCTCAGGAATTATTTTCTATATCACTTGTTTTATTAAATATTTCAGATGAATTCTCTCAAATTCCACAAAACAGGTTTCTGAGGGTGTTGCCCAATATATCCAGATGGGCACATTCCCTAAATATGAATCAGCAACACTGAGCCTGTTAGACATGCCTGGGCGGTCATCACTCTTCTTAGTGGCAGCCTATACTCAGCTCTTATGGCAATGCCAGTCTACAGTCACTCCTCGTGATAGTGCCAGTCTGCAGTTGGTTCTTTAGGTACGGGCAGTTTGTAGTCAACCATCCTGGTAGTGCCAGTCAGCTCTTCTGTTAACACCACCCTATAGTCAGCCCTTGTCTTAGTGCTAGTCTGTAGTCAGCCCTTGTGCTAGTGCCAGTCTATAGTCAGCCCTTGTGCTAGTGCCAGTCTATAGTCAGCCCTTGTGCTAGTGCCAGCCTGTAGTCACCCCTTGTGTTAATGACAGCGTGTAGTCATCCCTTATGTTAGTGCCAGCCTATAACCAGCCCTCTTGTTAGTGCCAGCCAATATCAGTCCTTGTGTTACTGCCAGCCTCTTGTTAGTGCCAGCCAATATCAGTCCTTGTGTTACTGCCAGCCTCTTGTTAGTGCCAGCCAATATCAGCCCTTGTGTTAGTGCCAGTCTATAATCAGCCATTGTGTTAGTGCCAGCCTGTAGTCATCCCTTATGTTAGTACCAGCCTATAGTCAGCCCTCTTGTTAGTGGTAGTCTGTAGTCAGTACTTGTATTAGTGCCAGTCTGTAGTCAGTTATTGTGTTAGTGTAAGCCTACAGTCAGCCCTTGTGTTAGGGCCAGTCTGTAGACTGGTGTTGGGTTAGTGCCAGCCTGTAGTCAGCCCTTGTGTTTTTGCCAGTCTGTAATCAACCCTTGTGTTAGTGCCACCCTATAGTCAGCTGTTGTTTTAGTGCCATCCTATAGTTAGCCCTTGTGTGAGTGCCAGCCAATAGTTAGCAGTTGTATTAGTGCCAGTATGTAGTTAGCCCTTTTGTTAATGCTAGCCTGTAGTCAGCCCTTGTGTCACTGCCAGCCTATAGTTAGCCCTTGTGTTACTGCCAGCCTATAGTTAGCCCTTGTGTTAGTGCCAGCCTATAGTCAGCCCTTGTGTTAGTGCCAGCCTATAGTCAGCCCTTGTGTTGATGTGAGAGCCTATAGTCAGCCCTTGTGTTAGTGCCAGCCAATAGTCAGCTGTTGTGTTAGTGCCAGTCTGCAGCCAACCTTTGTGTTAGTGCCAGCCTGTAGTCAGCCCTTTTGTTACTGCTAGCCTATAGTCAGACCTTGTGTTAGTGCCAGTCTGCAGTCAGCCCTTGTGTTAGTGCCAGCCTGTAGTCAACTGGCAACCCATTCCAGTATTTTTGCCATGAAAAACCTTATGGATTGGCACAATCAGAAATCTGACGTCTTCACTAAAAGAAAACACTTTAAAGTGACACAGTGAAGGTTCTACATAAGACAAACTTTAACACTATATGTAATAACAAGGACTTCATCAATTGAACGTTGTTACAAAGGTTTGTTGCTTCCATAACTTACATTCAAACTTGCATTTTTTACCTGTCAGTCAACCTTTCTGACCCCCCCACTAAAGACTCCCTGTACCTCTTGCTAATGATTATGAGCCAGTATTTTGATTACCCCCAGCTTAGTTATTTCACAGTATTTAGTTTTACATATAAATTAGAATGCTTATAACACGTTCATACCGCAATTGGATGACACGCAATGATTGGTAGTGATATACAAATAGGAAAAGGTAGTGTCCTAAGTGGGTGGATCAGAAATATGAAAATAACAAACATTGGTCCTTTCCTTCTTCACCTACGCAAAAGTTTGGCAGCAGCAGTGCCGCCGTCAACTGCTAGATGGCGCTGCCGATTTTCCCACTAGTGCTGCATAATGCATATAAGGCGTGCAGACAAAAGAGGCCTTGAGCTATGAGAGGCGCGCCAGGCGCCAACATAGCAATGGCCTCGCTGTCAATTCAACGCCGTCGAGTTGCGCCACATCGGAGGAGGGAATAATTAGGGCCTTCCCTTAAAACGGACAGCACTAAATAGCGGCTACTTGCTGGCACAGCAGTGGTCAGTGCTGGCGATTTCTTTGCACTTACACAACGGGATAGATCCCAAACCAAAAAGTAATTTTACTGTTTTTCTTTAAACTTTAAAGAGAAAATCACCAGAGGTGGAGCAGGAATGAATTCTGTGATTTTTATTTCCACAGGCATTTTACTTTTGATTTTCTTTTAACGAATTGTTTGTGCATGTCACCAAAACACCCCACAGAGAGCCCAGGATAAACTCACTAATCATTAATCCCATCCCCACAAGTGACCAAAGAGGATCAGCTGACAGGCCGGAAATGACGACTGGGGCAGCCGCCTCCTTAGAGGAGATTTGCCCTTAACAAACATGGCGCGATCGTGCTAGGCGTCAAGACATCCCTAGATACGCCCCCAGGCCGGAAGTAACGTGATACTAAGGCCTGGCTCGATAGAATCCTGCCCTGGGCGGGTGACGGAGACCGGAATGAAGCGGAGGAGAGTGGGGAGTAGAAAGCGATAACCCCGGAGAGAGAAATAGTAGAGAGGAGGAACACCGGGAGAGCGAAAGACAGGAGGCCTGAGGAGGAAGACGGCGCAGAGGGATAGAGAGACCTGAGGAGGGAGAGACAGGAGGCCTTAGGAGATAACATAGAGAGAAAGCCTAAGGGGGAAAGAGACCTAAGGAAAAAGGAGGCTTGAGGGGGAAAGAGACCTAAGGAGGCCTGAGGGGGAAAGAGACCTAAGGAAAAAGGAGGCTTGAGGGGGAAAGAGACCTAAGGAAAAAGGAGGCCTGAGGGGGAAAGAGACCTAAGGAAAAAGGAGGCCTGAGGGGGAAAGAGACCTAAGGAAAAAGGAGGCCTGAGGGGGAAAGAGACCTAAGGAAAAAGGAGGCCTGAGGGGGAAAGAGACCTAAGGAAAAAGGAGGCCTGAGGGAAGGTGAGAGTCTTAAGGAAAAGGAGGCCTGAGGGTAGGAGAGAGACATAAGGAAAGAGGAGGCCTCAGGGGAATAAAACAGCATCAAGAGGAGACCAGAGGGGGGTTCAGAAAGCCTGAGGAGAGAGACACCTCAAAGAACAAGAAGATACCCGAGGAGACAGACACCTCAAAGAATCAGAAGATACCCGAGGAGAGAGACACCTCAAAGAATCAGAAGATACCCGAGGAGAGAGACACCTCAAAGAATCAGAAGATACCCGAGGAGAGAGACACCTCAAAGAATCAGAAGATACCCGAGGAGAGAGACACCTCAAAGAACAAGAAGATACCTGAGGAGAGAGACACCTCAAAGAACAAGAAGATACCCGAGGAGAGAGACACCTCAAAGAATCAGAAGATACCCGAGGAGAGAGACACCTCAAAGAACAAGAAGATACCTGAGGAGAGAGACACCTCAAAGAACAAGAAGATACCCGAGGAGAGAGACACCTTAAAGAATCAGAAGATACCCGAGGAGAGAGACACCTCAAAGAACCAGAAGATACCCGAGGAGAGAGACACCTCAAAGAACAAGAAGATACCCGAGGAGAGAGACACCTCAAAGAACAGGAAGAGACCTGAGGAGAGAGACGCATCAAAGAACCAGAAGAGACCTAAGGAGTGAGACAGGTATGGTGTTGGTGTGTTATACAAGAGATCATACATTCTAGAGACATTATACAAGACATCATACACTCATTCTAGAGACATTATACAAGACATCATACACTCATTCTAGAGACATTATACAAGACATCATACACTCATTCTAGAGACATTATACAAGACATCATACACTCATTCTAGAGACATTATACAAGACATCATACACTCATTCTAGAGACATTATACAAGACATCATACACTCATTCTAGAGACATTATACAAGACATCATACACTCATTCTAGAGACATTATACAAGACATCATACACTCATTCTAGAGACATTATACAAGACATCATACACTCATTCTAGAGACATTATACAAGACATCATACACTCATTCTAGAGACATTATACAAGACATCATACACTCATTCTAGAGACATTATACAAGACATCATACACTCATTCTAGAGACATTATACAAGACATCATACACTCATTCTAGAGACATTATACAAGACATCATACACTCATTCTAGAGACATTATACAAGACATCATACACTCATTCTAGAGACATTATACAAGACATCATACACTCATTCTAGAGACATTATACAAGACATCATACACTCATTCTAGAGACATTATACAAGACATCATACACTCATTCTAGAGACATTATACAAGACATCATACACTCATTCTAGAGACATTATACAAGACATCATACACTCATTCTAGAGACATTATACAAGACATCATACACTCATTCTAGAGACACTAGCGACTTGCCGCCAAAAATGACGGCAATAAAATTGTAAGGCAGGTAATGCTGTTTGGTCCATACATACATTTTGTTGTTGTTCCGAGATCCTTCAACGCTCATTGCAAGCTTCGTGATTGCCTTCGGCGCTCATCTCGTGACTCGCAATGAGCGCTTTTGGCACTCATTGCGAGGCTGTTGGTTGTTGTATTTTTTTTTCTTCTGATGGGCGCTTTTTCTGTTATTGTTTGGTCGGCGGTGATCTGCTTTTTACGCTTATTGCAAGGCTTTTTGTGCTATGAGCAGCGTTGGCGCTCGTTAGTGGCACAGTGAATGTATTTTGTGTTGTGAGTTTTTTTTCGTGTGTAAATTAATAAATGAATATACTTTACCTATTTTGAAGTAATATATGCAGGAAGCATTGTGTTGAAGAGCTGACAATCTGTTTCGATGTTCCTGCAGCATACAATGTAGGTTTGCCGTGTTGAAGAGCTGATGTGCAAGTGTCAGCAATGTGTGCCGTGTGTGGTGTAAATAGGCTGCGTGCACGAGGGAAAGCCGTTAGGGTAGCTGTGTACTTCCGCATTCTGTAAGTTAGTGTTGTAAAATGGCGGCGGCTGTGTATGATGTAGCGTCCTTGGTAAGAGTGTATCTTGTACCTGGTACGGCTATTTTGAAAAGCCGTATGTGCTTGGTGGTGTTTTGCGTCTTTAGGGTCCTGCAGCCTCGTTTTCGGGTTTTTTCGGCAGCCGTTTTTTCTCTCGCTTCAGGGATTTTCGTGCGTCTCGTATGTTTTTATGCTAAGTCTGTAATTTTTCCGTTCTAAGTCCCGCGAAAAGTGCTCCGGCTTTAACGGCTCGCCTCTCTATGCGAGGAGCGCTTGTGGCGCTCATCGCTAAGTCGTACAGACTCCGCAAACAGCGTGACGACGACTCGTAGTTGGACAATTATAGTATGTGATTATTATACAAGACATCATACACTCATTATAGAGAGTCTCTTTCCCTCCCCCTCCCTTATCATCCTCCTCAACCACCCTCCTTAACACAGGAGGTTTGTTTTTTAGACCTGTGCTGTACACAGACATACATTATATGCAAGAAGCATGTGTTAGAGGCAGGGACACACACACACACACACTATATATATATATATATATATATATATATATATATATATATATATATATATATATATATATATATATATATATATATATATATATATATATATATATATATATATATAAAATCTGATAATACAATTATATACACACTCGCTGAAGCTAGAGAATGTAACCCCTACAATATGTCACAGACCCACTGTGTATCTCTGCTCATATAATATTCCTACTTTATTTATATATATATATATATATATATATATATATATATATATATATATATATATATATATACACACACACACAAACTGGAGACATTCATAGACATATATACTGTGTGTAAGAGACCTGTTTAATGCAGACAGCTGTGATGTGTAAACTAGATGCAAGAAACATAAATATATACTCCTATGTCCAGCTGACCTTTAATATGAGAAGCCCCAGCTTACTAGAAGGATATTGTACACATATAATAATCTCGCACACACTTGAGAAGGCCTGGCTTCTTTTAGTTTACAGTGTTACTAAGTAATAGAAATGTCTTGTTCTTGCCAGGAAGAAGTGCCCATGATCTGGGCGTGACACTTAGGAGATCAAGGAGCAGCTTCAGGGGGCTCCCTAGTAGCTGGCAGCATGCAGGGAGATCTTGCAGCCATGAAAGTGTCAGACAGCGATGGAAAGCTGGACAAGGCCCCCAGCCCACACATCCAGCGGGCTGCCAATCGGAGTGGGAGCACCAAGGCCTGGCAGTACAGGTGAGAGAGTGGCACATATCTGTATGTACAATTGGCTAGCAGCATTGTGTGGCTAGCGAGCTGCGAGAGTCCAAGAGGACAATGACACAGGGTTATCACAGGGGAGTGCTGCCTGAGTTAAGACTGTGACGGGCTCCCTGGAAAAAAAACATTTGTAAGAACCTAGAAGATTACTCTTATTAGAGCAACTGGGAATACAGGACATAGTGGTATGTACCTACGTGTGTGTGACATCCTCTAGTGGCGTCCAGCAATGCTGGAGAACACTTTGAATGTAAATTGTTCTATTTTGAATGCAATGATTCTAGCTGCAGCATGGTGGGAACTGTCAAGTGCAGAGGGAAGTACTTGGTTATATTGTGAATTCACTACAAATGATTGTATAGAATAAGTTGTAAATTAATGGTTATTTATTAATTTTATTTTTTTTAAATAGGGCACTGCGTATACTTACCGTATATTCCTGGAATTCAGTGCAATAACTATTTCTCGGAATTCTTGGCAGGAAATATGTTTAACTTTATTTTAGATGTAAGTGTGTGTGTGTGTATATGTGTGTGTGTATATGTATGTGTGTGTATGTATGTGTGTGTATGTATGTGTGTGTATGTATGTGTGTGTATGTATGTGTGTGTATGTATGTGTGTATATATATATATATATATATATATATATATATATATATATATATATATATATATATATATAAATTAGTACTGAATCTAAAGGACTAGCTGTACTTTTAAATGTAAAAAGGCTCTAATGGCTCATGCACTGTGAATGAGTGAGCCTATGAGAGAGTTGCAACAGGTGACAATACAGTTGTTATCTCTGTGTAGACAATGTGGGTGGAGCTAATTGTGTCACAGATCATCATAGCCCAGCCTGCTTCCAAGCTTCACGGTTACCCAGGCAGAGCAGGATATGTCCCAAAGGAGGTGGAGAAAGACAGCTCTGCTTGAGATTAAGAGACAATTTAAATAGTAATAATAAATATAAATTTATATCGCATATAATAGTTGTCAAACTAGGAATTGTCGTCATGCTTTGCGAGCGACGCAGTTTGCGAGCTCGCAAGAAGGGATAGCGAGGGACGCAGTTTGATCCGCAAATGCGGACACTCGCGAAGCGAGAGGCTGCGTTTGCGGAAGGTGGAGGCTCTAACATCGGCTGCAATGAGCCATAGGCTCGTTGCAGGCCGCAAATGCGGACCCTCGCAAAGCGAGTGGACGCATTTGCGGAGGTGGAGGCTCTACGGCGCCTAACACGCGGTTACAAACACCCACACAAGCGCCACTTTACCAACAATACAAACCGCAGGAAATTTACGGACTTAGAAGACAAAAATATGAGACGCAGGACATTATGACCTCGCAAAAATACGGCCGAACCGCGCGCACCGGAAAACAGTCTGTAAATACGCACAAAAAATACATAAAAAGCTTACCCACAGCAAGGGGGGGGGGCACCCAGGACCTCTGTAAGGGAAGTTACACCTCCATTTACATCTAAATTCACGAGTTTAGACACAGGAAAATCCCCTAAGCGAGAGAAAAAATGGCCGCCGAAAAAAAACAAAAACTAGGCTACAGGACCCCGAACACGCAAAACAGCACAAAGCACCTACGCCTTTTCCAAAAAGACGTACGAGGTAAAGATACACTTTTACTAAGGTCGGAAAATTATACACACCCGCGTAACACATACATTTGCGCCATTTCACAACACTAACTTACCCAATGCGGAAGTACACAGCTACACTAACGGCTTTACCTCGCGCACGCACACTATTTACACTACACACTGCACACTGCACACATTACTTACACCTCCAGAACTGTGCAAACCTACATTGGATGCTACAGGAACATATAAACAGATTGTCAGCTCTTCAGCACAATGCTTTCTGCATATATTACTTAGGAATAGGTTAAGTATATTAATTTATTCATTATTTCAGAGGCATACAACAATACATATACACAAAAAAAAACAGCCGTGCAATGAGCGCCGAAGGTCCTCATGGTAAAACATGTATAAAACAACATTCCCTGACTTACGATTTCATGCCTGTAATTTTTTGACGGGCAATTCGCTAGTTTATATTAAACGGTATACTGTTTTTAATAGTGTATGCCCAACAAACAGATGAACTTTACTTTAAGGTCAAAATCAAATTGTTTTAGTCAGTGTGGGATCTATCCCGTTGTGTAAGCGCAATAAATCGCCAGCACTGACAGCTGCAGTGCCAGCTAGATGGCGCCGTCCGGTTTTAGGGAAGGCCCTAATTATTCCCTCCTCCCTGGCGCAACTCAGGCGTGCCTCTCGTAGCTCAAGGCCTCTTCTGTCGGTGCGCCTTATATGCATTGTGCAGCACTCGTCGGAAAATCGGCAGCACCATCTAGCGGTTGGCGGCGGCACTCCTGCTACCAATCTTTTGCGTAGGGGAAGGGTAAAGGACCAGAGTGTGTATTTTTTGAGTCGACTAGTCCTTTCTTGCCTCTCTAGGATACAGCCATCACCATTTGCAATGCATTTCAGGCCCCTTTGCCAGATAAACGGTTAGTCATGTGACAAACACTTTCTGCGCTCAATAATTTTGCTGGATGGCATTTGCGGGCTGGCCTTTCCTTATTGTGTCACATTTATTATATAGTCCGAGTGATGTCACTGCATTGAAACGTGTATCTATAGAATTGTGTGACAAAGGTTTGTTTGTCAGGGATGGTTGGCAGGTGCTGTGTCCTCATATATAATTGGGCCCATAAAACACTTGGCTTTTAGACAAATCATTTGTTTTTCAGTTGGCACTTAGTTTTACAAAACAAGACATGGTTGTTTATCCACCGTATGTCTCAGTAATTTATCCAGGGTAGGGGTCTCAGTATGCCATATACTTTCTGTCAGGTTACAGAGTCTTTTATAAAGTCCATTGTAATTGTTCGACTTCATCATTTTTATGTAGTAAAGTTCAGTATAAACAACTTTTCAGATAAATGTGACTTAAAAGGAAAACAATATATTTGAAAATTGGAAACTTAGGGATAGTGGGGGAGAGTACTACTTCAAAGAAAGGGTAGTACTTAAATGGAATAACCTTCCATTGGAGGTGGTAGAGCAGGGGTGTCCAAGTTCGATCCTGCTGGCCGCACACAGGTTTGGTTTTGAGGATATCCCTGCTTCACCTAGGTGAGACAATCGCTTCTTCAGTCATGCTGATTGACTCACTTGTGCACAGAAAGGAAGTCCTCAAATCCAGGTCTGTGTGCGGCCCAACAGGACCAAACTTGGACACCTTGAAAATAGCTGGATTTCCTAGAGCTTTAGGATGGATTCCCATCCTTTTCAGATTGTGGCTGAGCATTCAGCTAATTTCCCCACACTCTGCTTCTTGAGATGTGCAGCAAATTGATAGCTTCTGGGAGACTTCAGAAGTGACCGGAGGGTTGTTTGTTTGTTTTTTACAATAAAGAGCTACTTTTTGCTAGTTATTGCTATATAAACGTCATAATTATCTGGACCATTACAGTGGTGTTTCAAGCATGCCTGGTATGTACAAAACACTATCCTGGCGAGCAAATAAAACCATATGCTTGTTTGCAGAACTACTCATGAGCTTTCTATTAGTGGTTTTGAAATCATTGGCTTTAGACAGTCCCAAACAGCTGAGCGGTTTTCTGCATTGTCTCCTCCCACTTGTAGAAGCAGATTAGCAGACAAAAATGGTGGCTCCCACTGCAGGATAATTACTTTCCAAAATCATTTTTAGTTCAGAATTAAAGGCACCCTGAACTCCTGGATACTGCTCTGCACCATCATTTAGAGCTGTCGCAATCAAGTAGAAACACTGTAAACATTATTTGTTTGAAACTCTTCTCACTTTTAATATTTTAATTGACTCAGTGTTTATATCTATAACACTGATTATTTACCTTGAGTCTTGGCAGGAATAAACAATATATTGGGTTTATGGACGCAAGATCCCACTAAATGCTTATATTCTCTTGACTGCAATAATGCATTTCATATTGGTTTATTTTAGAGTTAGATTGGCTAAAGAACCCGCAGGAAAAAGTGAACATATTTTTTGGAGCAAGCTTAATGTATTGCTTGTGATTTTTAGGATTGTCTAGGAAGTTCTGCATAGACATTAAGGAAGACTATAATATAACTCTGTTGTATATAAACTCTTCTAGACAGGTGAAATGCGCGTTGGTGTTCATTCACAGGCCGTGTGATGTGGAGCAATACTGATACATCCAGTGCCCACTTATTCATTCTTTGCAAGCATTTACACCCATATATGGAGAGTCCTGACAGGACTGGGTGCGGGGGGTTGAGGAGAGGGTCAGATCTGCTGCATTTTCAGGTTTTCTGGTTATTATTTAACCAACTGCCAGAACCAGTTAGTTGCAAACCTGCAAATGTTAGTGAAATGTTCTCTGATCCATCCTGCGATAGTGTTGGGTGCATTGAGGGGAAGATCTTTGTAATTATTTTGTGAACAGTCCTAGGTTAATAGTTTTCTTTTGCATCTTAGATCTTGGACATTAACTACAACTGAAATATTACTGTATGAAGCATTTTATTTATAACCTGAGCACCATATCAGCTTGATGTTCTTAATATTTCTCTACTTGTACAAACCCTTCTAACCTGTCCATTGATTGCCAGTGTGGGACATCTGCATTTCAGCCCAACAAGCTGTCACTTCTAGGGCGGTTCCTCTTACAGACGTCCCTCAGTCAACTTACTTTGGTGCAAACGTGTTCAGTCTCTATATGCCAGGACAAAATGTATTATATGGCGTTGAGCGAAACCTTAGGCTATCTGATATACTGACCCACTGAAATACTAGTGCTGAAGACACACGTGGCCCCCCATTTTCTAGAGATCTCAATCCATTTGATCTTAACACTGATTTGGTCAGAGTACATTTGAATTTCAGGTTGTTCTGCAGCAATATTTTACTGTAGCTAATGAAGGTGATATATTTCTTTCATCTTTTTGTTCTAAAGCTCCATGTAAAACAATTATGTTTTCATGCATTTGAGAGTATCTTTAAACATGACCAAAGTTGTGTTTGTAAATGGAAAAAAAATATTAATTTAAAACCTGTATAAAGGTCATTGAAACTAACAGGGAGAGCGTGGTAGACAAGTTCTACAGATACTGTTTACAGTCCACTGGCTGAGGGCCAAGACCGCAGATCAGTTAAACATTTTAAACCGTATATTGTGTTTTTTTTTTTTTTTTATAACTTACCGTAATATGTACTTATAGGAAATTGCATGTATCCAACAATAGTGCTAGACACTGTAGTGTGATTCTATCTTGAATGCTTGATTGTTTTACATTCACTGTGCTCAGTCCTAAATTAAATATTAATTAAATAATTATACTCTGTGATTGTACTCTAACAAATCAATAAAAGCAAAGGCTGAATATGTGCATCAGGCCAATTGACAGGTAAAAATAACAAAATATGTAAATGTACTATAACAAAATGCATCTTATTATTTATAATTCAATTAGTAAAGTATTTTTTACAAATTATTCCTTTTAAATGATGTACTATTTGGAACCTTTTGAGGTTTCGTTCTATCACATGACCAGCTGCAATTCACAGCAAGTATTTATTAAATGCTCCTTTATCTATTGGAGGTAGAGGAACATTTGCTATTTTGTTTGCAAATCTTAATCAAACTTTAAACAATGTAGCCTACAGGGTTGGGGTGCTATAGGGCTAGATATTGCCCCAAGAGATGGGCATATAGTATAATGTATGGATGTCTTGTCTATTTTCATGTTAATGTGACATTTTCTTTTTCGCCCAGTGACCACATGGAAAACATCTGCGGCTACCTAATGAAGTACACCAACCTCGTCACAGGCTGGCAGTTCAGGTATGTCCCCTATCCTAATTCTCCACAAAGTGGGTCAATGCAAGGTCCTTGTGTCATTATTCTGTCTGTACCAATGTTGGGGAGCCACACTCTCCCAGTTAGTAATACATACAGTATATTCATATTACCGTATTTACGCAAATCTAATACACAACTTTTTCGTGAAAAATCGAGTCCCAAATTTGGAGTGTGCATTAGAATTTGGCGCACTAGATTTGATGTAATATGATGCAATATGATCATATTGTTGTACAGTAGTGTCATTTTATAATAAAACTACAATAAGTTGGTAACAAACTCACTGTTCAGTACTTCTTGTACAATTTTTTTTTTTTGATTCATGGGTTCCAAATTTGGAGTGCGCATTAAATTCGATGGCGCACTAGATTCGCGTAATTACAGTATTTTAAATCTTCAGATATGTCAAAGGATTTAATAATGTTCAGGTAGGAAATCAAATAAGAGGTTGAGGTCTAGAAAAGAGGTATATTTTTTTAGATGACAAGGCACACGGATTAAATTAAAAACAATATATATAATTGTATTTTAAACTGCATACATTTTTTAATAGTCTCTGCCCAACTAACCTATGAGCAGTACTTAAATTAAACTGTACATGAAAGGACCACTGAAATACACTTTAAAGATTTGGATGTTTCAAACAAAAGGAGTACATAGTTCTTGCGCTGCTTCGCCTATTTGTTCTCTGTGTAAATGGGCCAGAGATCCTGATACTGACCTTGTCCTACTCCTTTTTAATTTAAAGTATTTAATGCTGACTCGTGAAGCATTTGCACTCTCTTTAATCTGTTTGCAAGTTTCTTATTCTGTCAGTAGGTGGAGCTGTGCTGTCTGTTATCACATCTCAACTTTATTCAGGGTCCCTGGTTCTGTGAAGTTTTAATGAGAACAATTTTAACGTTTTCGTTTGTTTGTTTTTTAACCTGAAATCCATATTTTGTGGCAGATTTTTTGTTCTAAATAATGACGCTGGCCTGCTGGAATATTTTGTTAACGAGCAGTCCAGGAATCAGAAGCCGCGGGGTACTGTCCAGCTGGCAGGGGCAGTGATCTCTCCCAGTGATGAGGATTCCCACACGTTCACCGTGAACGCAGCGAGTGGAGACCTGTACAAGCTCAGAGGTAGGGGGCTCCGTGAGTGTTCGTGCCGACCTGAAGTTAGAGCAAACATGGCCTCTCCAGATGTCCTGCTGCGCTCCTGGAGATACAGCACTAGCCTGCTTTTGGAACAGTGAGGGGGAGGGATGTGGTGCCATTCTAAATCTGATCAATTATGTAAAACGGCTTTCTGACCTCTCCCTGTTATTACGTCCTCCACTGATTATATACAAAAAAAAACGCCAATGATCCAGCTATCAGGAAATTATGTTACAAAGACAAAATGGTTTCCTCTACTCTTAAAGAGAATCGTGAAAAAAAAAAAAATGTATGTCCATGATTTACATCTGCTATAATTGTTAATTTGGTACATACAAAAAAAAATTAGTACATACTTCACTATCCAGTTCTTTTCTTGAACTGCAGTGTCCCTATAAAATACTCTACAACTATAATTATAAGTATGTACTGTTTATATGCAATAACTGGGAGCTTTGCTGTGTCACTTTATAATGTCTGTTTGCTAGTCTCTAATGGGTTGCCATGTTGGCTTCTCTCCTTCCATCTCTCTAGAGTGGGTCTCTGCATGTGGGGCGGCAGCAAACTCTGGATCCTCATATTGTATAATCCAGTGGTTTCCAAACCTCTCCTCAAGGCTCCCCAGACAGTCCAGATTTTCAATATAGCAGTGTGTAAGCACAGGTGGGAAATTTAGAGGCTCCTGTAGAATAATAATCGCCTTGCTTATGTTCACACACTGTTAAATCGAAAACCTGACCTGTCTGGGGAGCCTTGAGGAGAGGTTTGGGACCACTGGTATAATCTCTTACTCGCTCTTTAAATTAGCTTTTTCAGTATAATATGCACCAATCCTAAAACAGCATGTAATACCGTTCTATATCTGTTCGTTTTCTTACGGAGACTCTTCCCCCTGAATAATTATATATTTAAAGCAGTTTGTTTATTATTATTATTATTATTTTGTTGTTCTAATAAACCAACTGCAACACGTTTATATATGTGTACATTTTATCCAATAAAAATGTTTTGTAATGTTTAAACATGAGCTATTAAATACATGACAGATAATGTCAGAAAGCAGGGTCCATTTATACGTTTGTACCTGTTTCCAGCCACCGATGCCAAAGAACGGCAGCATTGGGTGAGTCGGCTGCAGATCTGCACGCAGCACCATACAGAAGCCATCGGAAAGGTGAGTGTGTAAGAAAAGATGGCGTCGGGTCAGGAATCTATGGTTGGGTAAGCAGTGACATATAGAGTTATTAAGGAAGTATGTGTGTATATACTTATTTGGGTACACATGCATACATTGCTTTAATATGGCTAGAAAAAATGTCATGAAGCTAGTTTTTAATTTAAAAAAAAATTAGATGTCTCTTCTGGAGACATCTGTGATTGTATGTGCATCTCTGCAGGAGCAAAACTTGAAGTCATCCTTGAAAACCTCCTCCTTCTATATCAATTTTAAGGCACTTCTGCTTAGAACAATTCCTTATAACCATTTGCAGTTATGTGTACTCTTCTTTTCTTCATTAAATGAGACTGTTTGTGTCACTTTTTGGTGTACATCTTAAATTTTTTAGGGATGTTTGACTATAGTGACTCTGAGTCAATTGATCAAAAACAGCCTCAGTCCATTAATGGGGTATAGGACATACTCAAGCCAACAATTAGATGACTGGAAACTTGTGTCTTGTGCTGTGTCATTCTTTACACTTGGGAATCATAGAGCTTCTTTTGTGACCTCTGTATTTGGAAGTAATTCTAAGTTTTTAAAATGTTTGCAGTAAAGGATATCACTCATGTATATGCTTAAAGGAAGCCATGTTTAGAATGGAAATTATTACAAGAGCGAAGCCTTTGTGGGCACCTTTGCATGTCCCTGCCCAGGTTCCCAGAATGCAGTGTAATAACTGTATTTCTTGGAATTCTGAGCAGGAAGTAAGTTTTTCTTTAGATGTTCAAATGTGAACACAAATGTAATATAGGAAACATGTCTGTATATGGACAACCAGCTGTCATTTCAGCTGTCTAGAAGGTCTAGAAGGTAGGCTGGTGATTTTGTATGGTGGTTATATAAAGAGACTCGGGAACAGTGAAGACGGAGGTATTTATAAATCACTGATAAGACTTTGCAGATAATTATGTGTACAAATAAAAACAGATTTTTAAAAGCAGGGATATAGCCTGCCTCTGGTAAAGAAACATTGCAATTTGTAATTATTGGTCAATATCAGAATGTAGCTAATATGGCCAAATATGTCCGGGTGTATGGGGGTGGGCAAAAGCACATAAAACAACCTGCGTACTCTGCCTGTCTCTACCCAGGAGCCATCTATGTGCTAATGAGTTTGATTGGCCTTGTGCATAATTAATAGAGTAGCTGTCATAGTATTGTCATAGTTTATTTTTCTTCCTGCCATGTTGGCAGGTGAGATTCACTGGGCCACAGTAATGATCACACAATAGGATTTAATTTGTTTATTTAATAACAGATTAATAATAAAATTGTTTTTTTAAGCAAAAAATTCTACATGACGTTAAAAACTTGAATTAGAATTCTAGTGTTTCGGACTTCAGCAACAGGTATACAAGCACTATGAGAGGTTCTGTCCAAGAGGTTGGGTGATAGGAGTCTTTATCTGCCTCCTTACTTACAGTGGCTACTGCTGGTAAACCATACAAGTCTCTAAATATTTAGGACAGCCTCCTGGGCAGATCGTCTGTCACCCCCTAGACACCTAACATGGGGTGATGAGTAGCATCACTAGTTCTTGAAACACACAAGGCCAAATGTAAGTTTTAATATTGACATTGAATTTAGTTTGTTCAATTACTGATTTTATTTTATTTTTTTACTTGTCTGTTACTAAAACAAATAAAACACTATTGTATCTGCACTGCAGTGGCCATTTAACTTCTACTGTGCAGAATAGAATTGATTAATTGTTGCTCGTGAGAATATTTGAGTGGTTATGGACCTCTCTCTCTCTCAACAGAATAATCCCCCACTGAAGTCTCGAAGCTTTTCAGTTGCCTCCCAGGGCAGTGGGAATTCCCCCGGCTCACAGCGCCGGCCCAGCCAAAATGCAGCATCGTTCTTCAATATCAGCCATCACCGAGGGATGATCACCAGCCGGAGAGCCCAGATCCTTCAGCCAGACCATCTGGGGGAAGTCAGAGAGGTCAGTGCAGGGAATGCGATCATGACCATGGAGTATGTACCTACTCTTTTAAATGCATGTCTACAAGTGTATAATTATAGTGTTGCTTTTACTTCTGAACACTCCTATGTTGGGGGGCATTTATGGTAATTTTTTACAAAGTAGGACACACAGTCATCTACTGAATAGAATAACCCTCACACAGCCCAAAAATAACTCTGTGGAGAGTGTTACATGACTAAGTGCTATCACGTTATCACACCCAGGGATAGCTTGCAAAGTGCGATGGAAAAGTGTGTAATGTAGACGAGGTGCGGCTGATTTGCACGTTAGATGCAGAGTGATCTCTGAAATAAAACCTGGACTGACCTATAAACGTGTAGCTGCTCTGTGTCTGGACTGAATATAATCACACCGCTCCGAAAATATTTCTAATGTTCAAATATCTATTGTAGTTTTCTTTCTCTGTGTGTGAGAGATATGCACACCATAAATTAAATTATTGTTCTGGTAAACTACCTCCTCAAAATATCCACTACACAAGCTAGGAACCGGCCCCACGCTGATGAGGCAGTAACCTTGAAACAGCTGTACGTGGGTGGGATTCCTAGCTTGAGTATAACTTAACCCTAGCTTTGCTCAAAGCTGTTATATATATATATATATATATATATATATATATATATATATATATATATAGATAGATATCGATATAGAGATATCGATATAGAGATATCGATATAGAGATATCGATATAGAGATATAGATATAGAGATATAGATATATATAGAGATATAGATATATATAGAGATATATATATATAGAGATATAGAGATATAGATAGATATAGATATATAGCAGACATATGCTTAAGCGAAGCCATGTTTGATATGGTTATGGATTGCAAGAGCGTAGTGTTTGTGAGCACATTAGCATGTTCCTGCCAAGGTTCCCAGAATGCAGTGTAATAACTGCATTTCTCGGAATTCTCGGCATGAAACACATTTTATAACTTGTTTTAGACATTCAAATGTGAACACAAATATACTATTTAGTTACTATATATATCTCAGTAAATATAAAGTACATCTGTGTTTACATTTGAATGTCTAAAGCAAGTTAAAAAACCTGCTTCCAGCTCAGAATTCCGAGAAAAACAGTTATTACACTGCATTCTGGGAAGTTGAGCTGGGACACACAAATGTGCCCACAAATGCCTCGCTCTTCATTCCGTAGCCATCATCAAACATGGCTTCCTTTAAGCTTATGCATGCTGTATTACACAGCTTTAATGCAAAGCCAAGGTTGGAATAAATATTTAATGTCCAACTATATAATCTTGGTATAAATGCATTTCTTTGTGCCACAGTTTACTTGATTAGTGTGAGGGAAATGGTTAACAAAGCAAAAGTTGATTCATTCAGCCCATCTGTTTACCACGGATTAGCTCTGTGCCCAGAAAACACTGTGCATGCTTAGATCCCATGGAGTAATTTATCTAGTTCCTCGGGTGTGTATGCTGGTATTTAGTTAAGCTTCTGTTTTAGAGGGTGATGTTTAAATGGTCTCTGTCACCCCAACAGGAATTGGCTTTCATTTTAAAGAGTATTAAAAACTGTCTATGCATTGTACAAGCAATGTTTCTCTACAGTACATCATTTTTTATATATTTAGAGTTTATTTTGCTGATTCAGTGTGCTAATATGCAACTCGGATTACTTGCTGTTTTTTTTAATGCCGTTTTTAAGAATTGCCTAAAATAAACAACTTGATTTTGGGTTGAAAGAGTCACTCTAATAGCATTACATTGGGTGTCTGTTAAAAGAATGATCACTCACTGCTCCATGTTCCTGTTACAGATGATGACCCGAGCTGAGGGTCAGCAGAGAGATCTGATGCGCAGCATTGAGGGTCTTCCCTCGGCTGGTCAGCTCAACTCCCTGGACCAAGACCTTCTGATGCTCAAAGCAACGTCAATGGCTACAATGAACTGTCTGAATGACTGCTTCCATATGCTGAACCAGCAACACATAGCTCTGCAGAAACATCTCCTGCCCATAGGTGAGTCCGGCAGATGTATGTGTGACCATTTATACAGAAATTCTGCTGCACAAAGAGAAGTCAGAATCAAAGTACATTTTTGTTTTTTCATGTTGGTGCAAGAAACTGTTACTTATTACTATAATTGAATAGCATACGAGAGAAAAATAAATTGTTTTATTTTCCTGCACTTATATTAGGGAGACAAAATAAAAATAAAAAATCCTTTCTCATTTATTTAAATGAATTGCTTTTAATACTTTCTATATTTAAAAAACAATAATTCTTTGTTGAATAGAAACTATTCCTGGTGTTACAACTTAGGAATTGTCTTGCCCTTTTAATTCCTAATAATTATAATTGCAATATCCTTATATTTGTACAAATTATGGTCCTCTAAGAATATCTTTGAAGCGCCTATAACTCAGAGAGTTCTTTAATAAAATATATAAGATACTTTCTTATTTTATTAATTTTTGATGGCTAATAATTTTCAGTAATTTTAAATGCTAGTTTAGATTGAAGTAGTTACGAGCAAGTTAAATAGAACCCAGTTTCTCCCTAGGGTGCTTTAGTTGTGATGCCATTCAAATAAATATTTTTCAAAGACTTTTTGAAATTGCATTTATTATGCAATGGTATATTATTGGTATTTGGGTATATTGTTATGAAATCTAATGGCAAAACGGTCATTAGGCTAGATATTAGGACTACTGGTCCTTGAGTAATTAAGCAATAGGCTTCATTATTACCTCAAAAAAAATCAGATGCTTTTTTACTTCAATAAGATCAATAATTCCCCTTTAGTTACCATAGGAGTGGTTTAAATATGACTGTCTTTCTTTGTTTGCCAATTGGTATTATGAGAGATCAACATCTTCTTTGTTTGTTTCTTTTTCATCACTTTGCCTAAAACAGGGACTGAGCCAGATTTGGGGCTTCAACATAGGTTGAGCCTTCCAGTTCAGGAGGCACTCCATGGTGGGTCATAGGACTTCTTCTACCCTTACTCACCTTCTGCTTTATGTAGTCACAATTTGATTTTCTTTGTTAAAATACTAAAAGTGTCTTTTGTGATTGTCACTTACAAAGTGCAGCGCTGTTTAATATTAAGACCAACTAGAGTTCTGAATTTATACGTTTTCCACTTTTTCAATTAATCGTCACTAAATTATGCACCAGAAAACTAAGATTGGCTTTGTTTATTAATATATATGTATGAAACTGTTAAATGCAGAGCTGTGATCATTATTGACTATACATTGATTACGGCTAGGTTTTGCATGGACACCAATAACTTTACATCACAGAACAAACTAAATATTAATACAATTCCAGTATCTACTATGATGCACACATTTGCCAGCTATTTAGAATCAGTTATTCACTGTCCTTGTTTAGTTTCTACCTCTGCAACTTATTAAAAGTGACATATACTCTGTGATCATCCTTTCTCTAAACTCCTTCATTAAATTTTAACTAAACCCTGTCGCATTTAGAGAAGAGCCTCCCAGGCCCAAGTGTGTGTCTCATCGGAGCCTGCACAGCCTTTACCAGTAGAATGGAATATTTCAATTATTTATTGAGGGAGCTCACAGATGACAGATTAGTTAGGAGGTAACCAGAGCCGTGTTAATCAGCCTGTGAACCAGGTCAATGCTTGGGGCACTGTAAACATATCTGTGCTTACTGTGTTTAGTGCAGGCTCCTCCAGTGCTGGCTCTGCTGGGATATAAGACATCAGAGTTTATTTTTGCATTTTTAGAATTGGGTCAGGCTCTTTTCATTTGTTCAGTGTCTTTTTTAACCCTCATGATATCGGGTTAACCCACTACATTGGGCTCCATCCAATCATATTTCAGTATGTAAATTATTTGGAAAAGGTGTTTGGCCTCGACGAGTGAGCAGCTTGACAAGTATTGAATTGCATGGTGCTGGGGTGTGCTTCTCTACTCGCTGCCCCGTCATTATGAGTAACCAGCTCAGGATTCCATGGGATTATGAGTAGGTTCTAGTGAGTCCTCCCCTCTCCGATCACTGTGGATTATGCACAGATCCGTTGAGTGCCCCATTGACTGATTATTTGGAATTTTGAGCCTCCCCAGTTCCCTCTGGATTATAAACTGATTGTTTGAGTGTTCACACTCCTTCTGATTATGAGCAGACTTAAGTGCAAAATTCCTTTTGCTTCAGGGTCATCGGTAAACTGGCTGGAACCAAAGATCACTCTACCCAACCATCTGGAGAATGGCGAGAATCCAAGCTTCACTGCCGAGGAGTGCAAAGAGGAAGACCCTCTAAGAAAATCACAGGAGGAAACTGAGAGCGACCAACATTCGGGGGGTAAGGTCTTATGGACCCTAGTGAGTCAGTCTAGTGAGTCAAGACCTGGAATATTCACATAAAGTGTAATCAGGGCAGGATGTCTGTGACCTTCAGTTATGTTGTGTTCTAACAATGAAAAAACAAAAATCACTCAAGATCTCAACACTTACAGAAACCTTTATTTTTATACAAAATGCTTAGCAAGGTAAGTGTTTTATTTGTCCTAACGTGCATCCTCATAGGGATTCATTCCACCCCTCTTACAGCATGTGTCCCCTTAATACACGTATGTTATAACCAAAGCAGTTAAGATCTTATTTCCTGCTGAGTCTCTTCAGGAGTCTGCTGCCC